>JAVRKA010000552.1:0-89070 GCA_034508555.1 Venustoraphidia nigricollis
GGCATTTCAGATATAGTTGCCGATTGGCATTTTAAAAATAGGTGCCGATAGGCATTTCAGATATATAAGCCGATAGGCATTTCAAATATAGGTGCCGATGAGCATTCCAGATATGGTTGCCGATAGGCATTTCAAATATAGGTGCTGATAGGCATTTCAGATGTAGTTTCCGATAGGCATTTCAAAAATTGGTGTCGATAGGCATTTCAGATATAGAAGCCGATAGGCATTTCAAATATAGGTGCCGATAGGCATTCCAGATATGGTTGCCGATAGGCATTTCAAATATAGGTGCTGATAGGCATTTCAGATGTAGTTTCCGATAGGCATTTCAAAAATTGGTGCCGATAGGCATTTCAGATATAGGTGCCGATAGACATTTCAGATATAGTTGCCGATTGGCATTTTAAAAATTGGTGCCGATAGGCATTTCAGATATAGAAGCCGATAGGGATTTTAAATATAGGTGTCGATAGGCATTTCAGATATGGTTGCCGATAAGCATTTCAAATATAGGTGCTGATAGGCATTTCAGATGTATTTTCCGATAGGCAAATCAAAAATAGGTGCCGATAGGCATTTCAGATATAGGTGCCGATAGGCATTTCAGATATATTTGCCGATTGGCATTTTAAAAATAGGTGCCGATAGGCATTTCAGATATATAAGCCGATAGGCATTTCAAATATAGGTGCCGATGAGCATTCCAGATATGGTTGCCGATAGGCATTTCAAATATAGGTGCTGAGAGGCATTTCAGATGTAGTTTCCGATAGGCATTTCAAAAATTGGTGTCGATAGGCGTTTCAGATATAGAAGCCGATATACATTTCAAATATAGGTGTCGATAGGCATTTCAGATATGTTTGCCGATAGGCATTTCAAATATAGGTGCTGATAGGCATTTCAGATGTAGTTTCCGATAGGCATTTCAAAAATAGGTGCCGATAGGCATTTCAGATATAGGTGCCGATAGGCATTTCAGATATAGTTGCCGATTGGCATTTTAAAAATAGGTGCCGATAGGCATTTCAGATATAGAAGCCGATAGGCATTTCAAATATAGGTGCCGATAGGCATTCCAGATATGGTTGCCGATAGGCATTTCAAATATAGGTGCTGATAGGCATTTCAGATGTAGTTTCCGATAGGCATTTCAAAAATTGGTGCTGATAGGCATTTCAGATATAGGTGCCGATAGGCATTTCAGATATAGTTGCCGATTGGCATTTTAAAAATAGGTGCCGATAGGCATTTCAGATATAGAAGCCGATAGGTATTTCAAATATAGGTGTCGATAGGCATTTCAGATATGATTGCCGATAGGCATTTCAAATATAGATGCTGATAGGCATTTCAGATGTAGTTTCCGATAGGCATTTCAAAAATAGGTGCCGATAGGCATTTCAGATATAGGTGCCGATAGGCATTTCAGATATAGTTGCCGATTGGCATTTTAAAAATAGGTGTCGATAGGCATTTCAGATATATAAGCCGATAGGCATTTCAAATATAGGTGCCGATGAGCATTCCAGATATGGTTGCCGATAAGCATTTCAAATATAGGTGCTGATAGGCATTTCAGATGTATTTTCCGATAGGCAAATCAAAAATAGGTGCCGATAGGCATTTCAGATATAGGTGCCGATAGGCATTTCAGATATATTTGCCGATTGGCATTTTAAAAATAGGTGCCGATAGGCATTTCAGATATATAAGCCGATAGGCATTTCAAATATAGGTGCCGATGAGCATTCCAGATATGGTTGCCGATAGGCATTTCAAATATAGGTGCTGAGAGGCATTTCAGATGTAGTTTCCGATAGGCATTTCAAAAATTGGTGTCGATAGGCATTTCAGATATAGAAGCCGATAGGCATTTCAAATATAGGTGCCGATAGGCATTTAAGATATGGTTGCCGATAGGCATTTCAAATATAGGTGCTGATAGGCATTCCGGATGTAGTTTCCGATAGGCATTTCTAAAAATGGTGCCGATAGGCATTTCAGATATAGGTGCCGATAGGCATTTCAGATATAGTTACCGATTGGCATTTTAAAAATAGGTACCGATAGGCATTTCAGATATAGAAGCCGATAGGTATTTCAAATATAGGTGTCGATAGGCATTTCAGATATGGTTGCCGATAGGCATTTCAAATATAGGTGCTGATAGGCATTTCAGATGTAGTTTCCGATAGGCATTTCAAAAATAGGTGCCGATAGGCATTTCAGATATAGGTGCCGATAGGCATTTCAGATATAGTTGCCGATTGGCATTTTAAAAATAGGTGCCGATAGGCATTTCAGATATAGAAGCCGATAGGTATTTCAAATATAGGTGCCGATAGGCATTCCAGATATGGTTGCCGATAGGCATTTCAAATATAGGTGCTGATAGGCATTGCAGATGTAGTTTCCGATAGGCGTTTCAAATATAGGTGCTGATAGGCATTTCAGATGTAGTTTTCGACAGGCATTTCAAAAATAGGTGCCGATATGCATTTCAGATATAGGTGCCGATAGTCATTTCAGATATAGTTGCCAATTGGCATTTAAAAAATAGGTGCCGATAGGCATTTCAGATATAGAAGCCGATAGGCATTTCAAATATAGGTGCCGATAGGCATTTCAAATATAGGTGCCGATAGGCATTGCAGATATAGTTGCCGATAGGCATTTCAAATATAGGTGCTGATAGGCATTTTAGATGTAGTTTCCGATAGGCATTTCAAAAATTGATGCCGATAGGCATTTCGGATATAGGTGCCGATAGGCATTTCAGATATAGTTGCCGATTGGCATTTTAAAAACAGGTGCCGATAGGCATTTCAGATATAGAAGCCGATAGGTATGTCAAATATAGGTGTCAATAGGCATTGCAGATATGGTTGCCGATAGGCATTTCAAATATAGGAGCAGATAGGCATTTCAGATGTAGTTTCCGAAAGGCATTTCAAAAATATATGCCGATAGGCATTTCAGATATAGGTGCCGATAGGCATTTCAGATATAGTTGCCGATTGGTATTTTAAAAATAGGTGCCGATAGGCATTTCAGATATAGAAGCCGATAGGCATTTCAAATATAGTTGCCGATAGGCATTCCAGATATGGTTGCCGATAGGCATATTAAATATAAGCGCTAATAATCATTTCAGATGTAGTTTCCGATAGGTATTTCAAAAATAGGTACCGATAGGCATTTCAGATATAGGTGCCGATAGGCATTTCAGATATAGTTGCCGATTGGCATTTTAAAAATAGGTGCCGATAGGCATTTCAGATATAGAAGCCGATAGGTATTTCAAATATAGGTGTGGATAGGCATTTCAGATATGGTTGCCGATAAGCATTTCAAATATAGGTGCTGATAGTCATTTCAGATGTAGTTTCCGATAGGCATTTCAAAAATAGGTTCCGATAGGCATTTCAGATATAGGTGCCGATAGGCATTTCAGATATACTTACCGATTGGCATTTTAAAAATAGGTGCCGATAGGCATTTTAGATGTAGTTTCCGATAGGAATTTCAAAAATAGGTGCCGATAGGCATTTTAGATATAGGTGCCGATAGGCATATCAGATATAGTTGCCGATAGGCATTTAAAATATATGTGCCGATAGGCATTTCAAATATAGGTGTCGACCGGCATTTCAGATATAAATGCCGAAAGGCATTTCAGACATAGGTGCCGATAGGCATTTCTGATGTGGTTGCCGATAGGCATTTCAAATATAGGTGCTGATAGGCATTTCAGATGTAGTTTTCGATAGGCATTTCAAAAATAGGTGCCGATAGGCATTTCAGATATAGGTGCCGATAGGCACTTCAGATATAGTTGCCGATTGGCATTTTAAAAATAGGCGCCGATAGGTATTTCAGATATAGAAGCCGATAGGCATTTCAAATATAGGCGCCGATAGGCATTCCAAATATGGTTGCCGATAGGCATTTCAAATATAGGTGCTGATAGGCATTTCAGATGTAGTTTCCGATAGGCATTTCAAAAATAGGTGCCGATAGGCACTTCAGATATAGTTGCCGATTGGCATTTTAAAAATAGGTGCCGATAGGCATTTCAGATATAGAAGCCGATAGGCATTTCAAATATAGGTGCCGATAGGCATTCCAAATATGGTTGCCGATAGGCATTTCAAATATAGGTGCTGATAGGCATTTCAGATGTAGTTTCCGATAGGCATTTCAAAAATTGGTGCCGATAGGCATTTCAGATATAGGTGCCGATAGGCATTTCAGATATAGTTGCCGATTGGCATTTTAAAAATAGGTGCCGATAGGCATTTCAGATATAGAAGCCGATAGGTATTTCAAATATAGGTGTCGATAGGCATTTCAGATATGGTTGCCGATAGGCATTTCAAATATAGGAGCAGATAGGCATTTCAGATGTAGTTTCCGAAAGGCATTTCAAAAATATATGCCGATAGGCATTTCAGATATAGTTGCCGATTAGTATTTTAAAAATAGGTGCCGATAGGCATTTCAGATATAGAAGCCGATAGGCATTTCAAATATAGTTGCCGATAGGCATTCCAGATATGGTTGCCGATAGGCATATCAGATATAAGCGCTGATAATCATTTCAGATGTAGTTTCCGATAAGCATTTCAAAAATAGGTACCGATAGGCATTTCAGATATAGTTGCCGATTGGCATTTTAAAAATAGGTGCCGATAGGCATTTCAAATATAGGTGCTGATAGTCATTTCAGATGTAGTTTCCGATAGGCATTTCAAAAATAGGTTCCGATAGGCATTTCAGATATAGGTGCCGATAGGCATTTCAGATATACTTACCGATTGGCATTTTAAAAATGGGTGCCGATAGGCATTTTAGATGTAGTTTCCGACAGGCATTTCAAAAATAGGTGCCGATAGGCATTTCAGATATAGGTGCCGATAGGCATATCAGATATAGTTGCCGATAGGCATTTAAAATATATGTGCCGATAGGCATTTCAAATATAGGTGCTGATAGTCATTTCAGATGTAGTTTCCGATAGGCATTTCAAAAATAGGTTCCGATAGGCATTTCAGATATAGGTGCCGATAGGCATTTCAGATATACTTACCGATTGGCATTTTAAAAATGGGTGCCGATAGGCATTTTAGATGTAGTTTCCGACAGGCATTTCAAAAATAGGTGCCGATAGGCATTTCAGATATAGGTGCCGATATGCATATCAGATATAGTTGCCGATAGGCATTTAAAATATATGTGCCGATAGGCATTTCAAATATAGGTGTCGACCGGCATTTCAGATATAAATGCCGAAAGGCATTTCAGATATAGGTGCCGATAGGCATTTCTGATGTGGTTGCTGATAGGCATTTCAAATATAGGTGCTGATAGGCATTTCAGATGTAGTTTTCGATAGGCATTTCAAAAATAGGTGCCGATAGGCATTTCAGATATAGAAGCCGATAGGCATTTCAAATATAGGTGCCGATAGGCATTGCAGATATAGTTGCCGACAGGCATTTCAAATATAGGTGCTGATAGGCATTTTAGATGTAGTTTCCGATAGGCATTTCAAAAATTGATGCCGATGGGCATTTCGGATATAGGTGCCGATAGGCATTTCAGATATAGTTGCCGATTGGCATTTTAAAAAAAGGTGCCGATAGGCATTTCAGATATAGAAGCCGATAGGTATTTCAAATATAGGTGTCGATAGGCATTTCAGATATGGTTGCCGATAGGCATTTCAAATATTGGAGCAGATAGGCATTTCAGATGTAGTTTCCGAAAGACATTTCAAAAATATATGCCGATAGGCATTTCAGATATAGGTGCCGATAGGCATTTCAGATATAGTTGCCGATTGGTATTTTAAAAATAGGTGCTGATAGGCATTTCAGATATAGATGCCGATAGGCATTTCAAATATAGGTGCCGATAGGCATTCCAGATATGGTTGCCGATAGGCATTTCAAATATAAGTGCTGATAATCATTTCAGATGTAGTTTCCGATAGGCATTTCAAAAATAAGTACCGATAGGCATTTCAGATATAGTTGCCGATTGGCATTTTAAAAATAGGTGCCGATAGGCATTTTAGATATAGAAGCCGATAGGTATTTCAAATACAGGTGTGGATAGGCATTTCAGATATGGTTGCCGATAGGCATTTCAAATATAGGTGCTGATATTCATTTCAGATGTTTTTTCCGATAGGCATTTCAAAAATGGGTTCCGATAGGCATTTCAATTATAGGTGCCGATAGGCATTTCAGATATACTTTCCGATTGGCATTTTAAAAATAGGTGCCGATATGCATTTTAGATGTAGTTTCCGATAGGCATTTCAAAAATAGGTGCCGATAGGCATTTCAGATATAGGTGCCGATAGGCATATCAGATATAGTTGCCGATAGGCAATTAAAATATAGGTGCCGATAGGCATTTCAAATATAGGTGTCGATCGGCATTTCAGATATAAATGCCGCAGGGCATTTCAGATATAGGTGCCGATAAGCATTTCTGATGTGGTTGCCGATAGGCATTTCAAATATAAATGCTGATAGGCATTTCGGATGTAGTTTTCGATAGGCATTTCAAAAATAGGTGCCGATAGGCATTTGAAATATAGGTGCCGATAGGCACTTCAGATATAGTTGCCGATTGGCATTTTAAAAATAGGTACCGATAGGCATTTCAGATATAGGTGCCGATAGGAATTTCAGATATAGTTGCCAATTGGCATTTTAAAAATAGGTGTCGATAGGCATTTCAGATATAGGTGCCGATAGGCATTTCAGATATAGTTGCCAATTGGCATTTTAAAAATAGGTGTCGATAGGCATTTCAAATATAGGCGCTGATAGGCATTTCAGATGCAGTTTCCGATAGGCATTTCAAAAATAGGTGCCGATAGGCATTTCAGATATAGGTGCCGATTGGCATTTCAGATATAGTTGCCGATTGGCATTTTAAAAATAGGTGCCGATAGGCATTTTAGATATAGAAGCCGATAGGTATTTCAAATATAGGTGTGGATAGGCATTTCAGATATGGTTGCCGATAGGCATTTCAAATATAGGTGCTGATAGTCATTTCAGATGTAGTTTCCGATACGCATTTCAAAAATAGGTTCCGATAGGCATTTTAGATATAGGTGCCGATAGGCATTTCAGATATACATACCGATTGGCATTTTAAAAATAGGCGCCGATAGGCATTTTAGATATAGAAGCCGATAGGTATTTCAAATATAGGTGTGGATAGGCATTTCAGATATGGTTGCCGATAGGCATTTCAAATATAGGTGCTGATAGTCATTTCAGATGTAGTTTCCGATAGGCATTTCAAAAATAGGTTCCGATAGGCATTTTAGATATAGGTGCCGATAGGCATTTCAGATATACTTAAAGATTGGCATTTCAAAAATAGGTGCCGATAGGCATTTCAGATATAGGTGCCGATAGGCTTATCAGATATAAATGCCGAAAGGCATTTCAGATATAGGAGCCGATAGGCATTTCTGATGTGGTTGCCGATAGGCATTTCAAATATAGGTGCTGATAGGCATTTCAGATGTAGTTTTCGATAGGCATTTCAAAAATAAGTGCCGATAGGCTTTTCAGATATAGGTGCCGATAGGCATTTCAGATATAAATGCCGATTGGCATTTTAAAAAAAAATGCCGATAGGCATTTCAGATATAGAAGCCGATAGGCATTTCAAATATAGGCGCCGATAGGCATTCCAGATATGGTTGCCGATAGGCATTTCAAATATAGGTGCTGATAGGCATTTCAGATGTAGTTTCCGATAGGCATTTCAAAAATAGGTGCCGATAGGCATTTCAGATATAGGTGCCGATAGGCCTTTCAGATATAGTTGCCGATTGGCATTTTAAAAATAGGTGCCGATAGGCATTTCAGATATAGAAGCCGATGGGGATTTTAAATATAGGTGTCGATAGGCATTTCAGATATGGTTGCCGATAAGCATTTCAAATATAGGTGCTGATAGGCATTTCAGATGTATTTTCCGATAGGCATTTCAAAAATAGGTGCCGATAGGCATTTCAGATATAGGTGCCGATAGGCATTTCAGATATAGTTGCCGATTGGCATTTTAAAAATAGGTGTCGATAGGCATTTCAGATATAAAAGCCGATAGGCATTTCAAATATAGGTGCCTATAGGCATTCCAGATATGGTTGCCGATACGCATTTTAAATATAGGTGCTGATAGGCATTCCGGATGTAGTTTCCGATAGACATTTCAAAAAATGGTGCCGATAGGCATTTCAGATATAGGTGCCGATAGGCATTTCAGATATAGGTGCCGATAGGCATTTCAGATATAGTTACCGATTGCCATTTTAAAAACAGGTGCCAATAGGCATATCAGATATAGAAGCCGATAGGTATTTCAAATATAGTGTGTCGATAGGCATTTCAGATATGGTTGCCGATAGGCATTATAAATATAGGAGCAGATAGGCATTTCAGATGTAGTTTCCGAAAGGCATTTCAAAAATAGGTTCCGATAGGCATTTTAGATATAGGTGCCGATAGGCATTTTAGATGTAGTTTCCGATAGGCATTTCAAAAATAGGTGCCGATAGGCATTTCAGATATAGGCGCCGATAGGCATATCAGATATAGTTGCCGATAGGCATTTAAAATATATGTGCCGATAGGCATTTAAAATATAGGTGTCGACCGGCATTTCAGATATAAATGCCGAATGGCATTTCAGATATAGGTGCCGATAGGCATTTCTGATGTGGTTGCCAATAGGCATTTCAGATATAGAAGCCGATAGGTATTTCAAATATAGTGTGTCGATAGGCATTTCAGATATGGTTGCCGATAGGCATTTCAAAAATAGGTGCTGATAGTCATTTCAGATGTAGTTTCCGATAGGCATATCAAAAATAGGTTCCGATAGGCATTTTAGATATAGGTGCCGATAGGCATTTTAGATGTAGTTTCCGATAGGCATTTCAAAAATAGGTGCCGATAGGCATTTCAGATATAGGCGCCGATAGGCATATCAGATATAGTTGCCGATAGGCATTTAAAATATATGTGCCGATAGGCATTTAAAATATAGGTGTCGACCGGCATTTCAGATATAAATGCCGAAAGGCATTTCAGATATAGGTGCCGATAGGCATTTCTGATGTGGTTGCCAATAGGCATTTCAAATATAGGTGCTGATAGGCATTTCAGATGTAGTTTTCGATAGGCATTTCAAAAATAGGTGCCGATAGGCATTTCAGATATAGGTGCCGATAGGCACTTCAGATATAGTTGCCGATTGGCATTTTAAAAATAGGCGCCGATAGGTATTTCAGATATAGAAGCCGATTGGCATTTTAAAAATAGGTGATGATAGGCATTTCAGATATAGAAGCCGATAGGTATTTCAAATATAGGTGTCGATAGGCATTTCAGATATGATAGCCGATAGGCATTTCAAATATAGGTGCTGATAGGCATTTCAGATGTAGTTTCCGATAGGCATTTCAAAAATAGGTGCCGATAGGCATTTCAAATATAGGTGCCGATAGGCATTTCAGATATAGTTGCCGATTGGCATTTTAAAAATAGGTGCCGATAGGCAATTTAGATATATAAGCCGATAGGCATTTCAAATATAGGTGCCGATGAGCATTCCAGATATGGTTGCCGATAGGCATTTCAAATATAGGTGCCGATAGGCATTTCAGATGTAGTTTCCGATAGGCATTTCAAAAATTGGTGCCGATAGGCATTTCAGATATAGGTGCCGATAGGCATTTCAGATCTAGTTGCCGATTGGGATTTTAAAAATAGGTGCCGATAGGCATTTCAGATATAGAAGCCGATAGGGATTTTAAATATAGGTGTCGATAGGCATTTCTGATATGGTTGCCGATAGGCATTCCAGATATGGTTGCCGATAGGCATATCAAATATAAGCGCTGATAATCATTTCAAATGTAGTTTCCGATAGGCATTTCAAAAATAGGTACCGATAGGCATTTTAGATATAGGTGCCGATAGGCATTTCAGATATAGTTGCCGATTGGCATTTTAAAAATAGGTGCCGATAGGCATTTCAGATATAGAAGCCGATAGGTATTTCAAATATAGGTGTGGATAGGCATTTCAGATATGGTTGCCGATAGGCATTTCAAATATAGGTGCTGATAGTCATTTCAGATGTAGTTTCCGATAGGCATTTCAAAAATAGGTTCCGATAGGCATTTCAGATGTACTTACCGATTGGCATTTTAAAAATAGGTGCCGATAGGCATATTAGATGTAGTTTCCGATAGGCATTTTATAAATAGTTGCCGATAGGCATTTTAGATATAGGTGCCGATAGGCATATCAGATATAGTTGCTGATAGGCATTTAAAATATATGTGCCGATAGGCATTTCAAATATAGGTATCGACCGGCATTTCAGATATAAATGCCGAAAGGCATTTCAGATATAGGTGCCGATAGGCATTTCTGATGTGGTTGCCGATAGGCATTTCAAATAAAGGTGCTGATAGGCATTTCAGATGTAGTTTTCGATAGGCATTTCAAAAATAGGTGCCGATAGGCATTTCGGATATAGGTGCCGATAGGCACTTCAGATATAGTTGCCGATTGGCAATTTAAAAATAGGCGCCGATAGGTATTTCAGATATAGAAGCCAATAGGCATTTCAAATATAGGCGCCGATAGGCATTCCAGATATGGTTGCCGAAAGGCATTTCAAATATAGGTGCTGATATGCATTTCAGATGTAGTTTCCGATAGGCATTTCAAAAATAGGTGCCGATAGGCATTTCAGATATAGGTGCCGATAGGCATTTCAGATATAGTTGCCGATTGGCATTTTAAAAATAGGTGCCGATAGGCATTTCAGATATAGAAGCCGATAGGCATTTCAAATATAGGTGCCGATACGCATTCCAGATATGGTTGCCGATAGGCATTTCAAATATAGGTGCTGACAGGCATTTCAGATGTAGTTTCCGATAGGCATTTCAAAAATTGGTGCCGATAGGCATTTCAGATATAGGTGCCGATAGGCATTTCAGATATAGTTGCCGATTGGCATTTTAAAAATAGGTGCCGATAGGCATTTCAGATATAGAAGCCGATAGGTATTTCAAATATAGGTGTCGATAGGCATTTCAGATATGATTGCCGATAGGCATTTCAAATATAGGTGCTGATAGGCATTTCAGATGTAGTTTCCGATAGGCATTTCAAAAATAGGTGCCGATAGGCATTTCAGATATAGGTGCCGATAGGCATTTCAGATATAGTTGACGATTGACATTTTAAAAATAGGTGCCGATAGGCATTTCAGATATATAAGCCGATAGGCATTTCAAATATAGGTGCCGATGAGCATTCCAGATATGGTTGCCGATAGGCATTTCAAATATAGGTGCTGATAGGCATTTCAGATGTAGTTTCCGATAGGCATTTCAAAAATTGGTGCCGATAGGCATTTCAGATATAGGTGCCGATAGGCATTTCAGATATAGTTGCCGATTGGCATTTTAAAAATAGGTGCCGATAGGCATTTCAGATATAGAAGCCGATAGGCATTTCAAACATAGTTGCCGAATGGCATTCCAGATATGGTTGCCGATAGGCATTTCAAATATAGGTGCTAAAAGGCATTCCGGATGTAGTTTCCGATAGGCATTTCAAAAAATGGTGCCGAAAGGCATTTCAGATATAGGTTCCGATAGGCATTTCAGATATAGTTACCGATTGGCATTTTAAAAATAGGTATCGATAGGCATTTCAGATATAGAAGCCGATAGGCATTTCAAATATAGGCGCCGATAGGCATTCCAGATATGGTTGCCGATAGGCATTTCAAATATAGGTGCTGATAGGCATTTCAGATGTAGTTTCCTAAGGCATTTCAAAAATAGGTGCCGATAGGCATTTCAGATATAGGTGCCGATAGGCATTTCAGATATAGTTGCCGATTGGCATTTTAAAAATAGGTGCCGATAGGCATTTCAGATATAGAAGCCGATAGGCATTTCAAATATAGGTGCCGATAGGCATCCCAGATATGGTTGCCGATAGGCATTTCAAATATAGGTGCTGATAGGCATTTCAGATGTAGTTTCCGATAGGCATTTCAAAAATAGGTGCCGATAGGCATTTCAGATATAGGTGCCGATAGGCATATCAGATATAGTTGCCGATAGGCATTTTAAATATATGTGCCGAAAGGCATTTAAAATATAGGTGTCGACCGGCATTTCAGATATAAATGCCGAAAGGCATTTCAGATATAGGTGCCGATAGGCATTTCTGATGTGGTTGCCAATAGGCATTTCAAATATAGGTGCTGATAGGCATTTCAGATGTAGTTTTCGATAGGCATTTCAAAAATAGGTGCCGATAGGCATTTCAGATATAGGTACCGATAGGCACTTCAGATATAGTTGCCGATTGGCATTTTAAAAATAGGCGCCGATAGGTATTTCAGATATAGAAGCCGATAGGCATTTCAAATATAGGCGCCGATAGGCATTCCAGATATGGTTGCCGATAGGCATTTCAAATATAGGTGCTGATAGGCATTTCAGATGTAGTTTCCGATAGGCATTTCAAAAATAGGTGCCGATAGGCATTTCAGATATAGGTGCCGATAGGCATTTCAGATATAGTTGCCGATTGGCATTTTAAAAATAGGTGCCGATAGGCATTTCAGATATAGAAGCCGATAGGCATTTCAAATATAGGTGCCGATAGGCATTCCAGATATGGTTGCCGATAGGCATTTCAAATATAGGTGCTGATAGGCATTTCAGATGTAGTTTCCGATAGGCATTTCAAAAATTGGTGCCGATAGGCATTTCAGATATAGGTGCCGATAGGCATTTCAGATATAGTTGCCGATTGGCATTTTAAAAATAGGTGCCGATAGGCATTTCAGATATAGAAGCCGATAGGCATTTCAAATATAGGTGCCGATAGGCATTCCAGATATGGTTGCCGATAGGCATTTCAAATATAGGTGCTGATAGGCATTTCAGATGTAGTTTCCGATAGGCATTTCAAAAATTGGTGCCGATAGGCATTTCAGATATAGGTGCCGATAGGCATTTCAGATCTAGTTGCCGATTGGGATTTTAAAAATAGGTGCCGATAGGCATTTCAGATATAGAAGCCGATAGGGATTTTAAATATAGGTGTCGATAGGCATTTCTGATATGGTTGCCGATAAGCATTTCAAATATAGGTGCTGATAGGCATTTCAGATGTAGTTTCCGATAGGCATTTCAAAAATAGGTGCTGATAGTCATTTCAGATGTAGTTTCCGATAGGCATTTCAAAAATAGGTTCCGATAGGCATTTCAGATATAGGTGCCGATAGGCATTTCAGATATAGTTGCCGATTGGCATTTTAAAAATAGGTGCCGATAGGCATTTCAGATATAGAAGCCGATAGGCATTTCAAATATAGTTGCCGAATGGTATTCCAGATATGGTTGCCGATAGGCATTTTAAATATAGGAGCAGATAGGCATATCAGATGTAGTTTCCGAAAGGCATTTCAGATATAGAAGCCGATAGGCATTTCAAATATAGTTGCCGATAGGCATTCCAGATATGGTTGCCGATAGGCATATCAAATATAAGCGCTGATAATCATTTCAAATGTAGTTTCCGATAGGCATTTCAAAAATAGGTACCGATAGGCATTTCAGATATAGGTGCCGATAGGCATTTCAGATATAGTTGCCAATTGGCATTTTAAAAATAGGTGCCGATAGGCATTTCAGATATAGAAGCCGATAGGTATTTCAAATATAGGTGTGGATAGGCATTTCAGATATGGTTGCCGATAGGCATTTCAAATATAGGTGCTGATAGTCATTTCAGATGTAGTTTCCGATAGGCATTTCAAAAATAGGTTCCGATAGGCATTTCAGATATAGGTGCCGATAGGCATTTCAGATGTACTTACCGATTGGCATTTTAAAAATAGGTGCCGATAGGCATATTAGATGTAGTTTCCGATAGGCATTTTATAAATAGGTGCCGATAGGCATTTCAGATATAGGTGCCGCTAGGCATATCAGATATAGTTGCTGATAGGCATTTAAAATATATGTGCCGATAGGCATTTCAAATATAGGTATCGACCGGCATTTCAGATATAAATGCCGAAAGGCATTTCAGATATAGGTGCCGATAGGCATTTCTGATGTGGTTGCCGATAGGCATTTCAAATAAAGGTGCTGATAGGCATTTCAGATGTAGTTTTCGATAGGCATTTCAAAAATAGGTGCCGATAGGCATTTCGGATATAGGTGCCGATAGGCACTTCAGATATAGTTGCCGATTGGCAATTTAAAAATAGGCGCCGATAGGTATTTCAGATATAGAAGCCGATAGGCATTTCAAATATAGGCGCCGATAGGCATTCCAGATATGGTTGCCGATAGGCATTTCAAATATAGGTGCTGATATGCATTTCAGATGTAGTTTCCGATAGGCATTTCAAAAATAGGTGCCGATAGGCATTTCAGATATAGGTGCCGATAGGCATTTCAGATATAGTTGCCGATTGGCATTTTAAAAATAGGTGCCGATAGGCATTTCAGATATAGAAGCCGATAGGCATTTCAAATATAGGTGCCGATAGGCATTCCAGATATGGTTGCCGATAGGCATTTCAAATATAGGTGCTGACAGGCATTTCAGATGTAGTTTCCGATAGGCATTTCAAAAATTGGTGCCGATAGGCATTTCAGATATAGGTGCCGATAGGCATTTCAGATATAGTTGCCGATTGGCATTTTAAAAATAGGTGCCGATAGGCATTTCAGATATAGAAGCCGATAGGTATTTCAAATATAGGTGTCGATAGGCATTTCAGATATGATTGTTGATAGGCATTTCAAATATAGGTGCTGATAGGCATTTCAGATGTAGTTTCCGATAGGCATTTCAAAAATAGGTGCCGATAGGCATTTCAGATATAGGTGCCGATAGGCATTTCAGATATAGTTGCCGATTGGCATTTTAAAAATAGGTGCCGATAGGCATTTCAGATATATAAGCCGAAAGGCATTTCAAATATAGGTGCCGATGAGCATTCCAGATATGGTTGCCGATAGGCATTTCAAATATAGGTGCTGATAGGCATTTCAGATGTAGTTTCCGATAGGCATTTCAAAAATTGGTGCCGATAGGCATTTCAGATATAGGTGCCGATAGGCATTTCAGATATAGTTGCCGATTGGCATTTTAAAAATAGGTGCCGATAGGCATTTCAGATATAGAAGCCGATAGGGATTTAAAATATATGTGCTGATAGGCATTTCAGATGTAGTTTCAGATAGGCATTTCAAAAATTGGTGTCGATAGGCATTTCAGATATAGAAGCCGATAGGCATTTCAAAAATAGTTGCCGAATGGCATTCCAGATATGGTTGCCGTTAGGCATTTCAAATATAGGTGCTGATAGGCATTCCGGATGTAGTTTCCGATGGGCATTTCAAAAAATGGTGCCGAAAGGCATTTCAGATATAGGTTCCGATAGGCATTTCAGATATAGTTACCGATTGGCATTTTAAAAATAGGTATCGATAGGCATTTCAGATATAGAAGCCGATAGGCATTTCAAATATAGGCGCCGATAGGCATTCCAGATATGGTTGCCGATAGGCATTTCAAATATAGGTGCTGATAGGCATTTCAGATGTAGTTTCCGATAGGCATTTCAAAAATAGGTGCCGATAGGCATTTCAGATATAGGTGTCGATAGGCATTTCAGATATAGTTGCCGATTGGCATTTTAAAAATAGGTGCCGATAGGCATTTCAGATATAGAAGCCGATAGGCATTTCAAATATAGGTGCCGATAGGCATTCCAGATATGGTTGCCGATAGGCATTTCAAATATAGGTGCTGATAGGCATTTCAGATGTAGTTTCCGATAGGCATTTCAAAAATTGGTGCCGATAGGCATTTCAGATATAGTTGCCGATTGGCATTTTAAAAATAGGTGCCGATAGGCATTTCAGATATAGAAGCCGATGGATATTTTAAATATAGGTGTCGATAGGCATTTCAGATATGGTTGCCGATAAGCATTTCAAATATAGGTGCTGATAGGCATTTCAGATGTAGTTTCCGATAGGCATTTCAAAAATAGGTGCCGATAGGCATTTCAGATATAGGTGCCGATAGGCATTTCAGATATAGTTGCCGTTGGCATTTTAAAAATAGGTGTCGATAGGCATTTCAGATATAAAGGCCGATAGGCATTTCAGATATAGGTGCCGATAGGCATTTCAGATATAGTTACCGATTAGCATTTTAAAAACAGGTGCCGATAGGCATTTCAGATATAGAAGCCGATAGGTATTTCAAATATAGTGTGTCGATAGGCATTTCAGATATGGTTGCCGAGAGGCATTATAAATATAGGAGCAGATAGGCATTTCAGATGTAGTTTCCGAAAGGCATTTCAAAAATATATGCCGATAGGCATTTCAGATATAGGTGCCGATAGGCATTTCAGATATAGTTGCCGATTGGTATTTTAAAAATAGGTGCCGATAGGCCTTTCAGATATAGAAGCCGATAGGCATTTCAAATATAGTTGCCGATAGGCATTCCAGATATGGTTGCCGATAGGCATATCAAATATAAGCGCTGATAATCATTTCAAATGTAATTTCCGATAGGCATTTCAAAAATAGGTACCGATAGGCATTTCAGATATAGGTGCCGATAGGCATTTAAGATATAGTTGCCATTTTGCATTTTAAAAATAGGTGCCGATAGGCATTTATGATATAGAAGCCGATAGGTATTTTAAATATAGGTGTGGATAGGCATTTCAGATATGGTTGCCGATAGGCATTTCAAAAATAGGTGCTGATAGTCATTTCAGATGTAGTTTCCGATAGGCATTTCAAAAATAGGTTCCGATAGGCATTTTAGATATAGGTGCCGATAGGCATTTTAGATGTAGTTTCCGATAGGCATTTCAAAAATAGGTGCCGATAGGCATTTCAGATATAGGTGCCGATAGGCATATCAGATATAGTTGCCGATAGGCATTTAAAGTATATGTGCCGATAGGCATTTAAAATATAGGTGTCGACCGGCATTTCAGATATAAATGCCGAAAGGCATTTCAGATATAGGTGCCGATAGGCATTTCTGATGTGGTTGCCAATAGGCATTTCAAATATAGGTGCTGATAGGCATTTCAGATGTAGTTTTCGATAGGCATTTCAAAAATAGGTGCCGATAGGCATTTCAGATATAGGTGCCGATAGGCACTTCAGATATAGTTGCCGATTGGCATTTTAAAAATAGGCGCCGATAGGTATTTCAGATATAGAAGCCGATAGGCATTTCAAATATAGGCGCCGATAGGCATTCTAGATATGGTTGCCGATAGGCATTTCAAATATAGGTGCTGATAGGCATTTCAGATGTAGTTTCCGATAGGCATTTCAAAAATAGGTGCCGATAGGCATTTCAGATATAGGTGCCGATGGGCATTTCAGATATAGTTGCCGATTGGCATTTTAAAAATAGGTGCCGATAGGCATTTCAGATATAGAAGTCGATAGGCATTTCAAATATAGGTGCCGATAGGCATTCCAGATATGGTTGCCGATAGGCATTTCAAATATAGGTGCTGATAGGCATTTCAGATGTAGTTTCCGATAGGCATTTCAAAAATTGGTGCCGATAGGCATTTTAGATATAGGTGCCGATAGGCATTTCAGATATAGTTGCCGATTGGCATTTTAAAAATAGGTGACGATAGGCATTTCAGATATAGAAGCCGATAGGTATTTCAAATATAGGTGTCGATAGGCATTTCAGATATGATTGCCGATAGGCATTTTAAATATAGGTGCTGATAGGCATTTCTGATGTAGTTTCCAATAGGCATTTCAAAAATAGGTGCCGATAGGCATTTCAAATATAGGTGCCGATAGGCATTTCAGATGTAGTTTCCGATAGGCATTTCAAAAATTGGTGCCGATAGGCATTTCAGATATAGGTGCCGATAGGCATTTCAGATCTAGTTGCCGATTGGGATTTTAAAAATAGGTGCCGATAGGCATTTCAGATATAGAAGCCAATAGGGATTTTAAATATAGGTGTCGATAGGCATTTCTGATATGGTTGCCGATAAGCATTTCAAATATAGGTGCTGATAGGCATTTCAGATGTAGTTTCCGATAGGCATTTCAAAAATAGGTGCCGATAGGCATTTCAGATATAGGTGCCGATAGGCATTTCAGATATAGTTGCCGATTGGCATTTTAAAAATAGGTGCCGATAGGCATTTCAGATATAGAAGCCGATAGGCATTTCAAATATAGGTGCCGATAGGCATTCCAGATATGGTTGCCGATAGGCATTTCAAATATAGGTGCTGATAGGCATTTTAGATGTAGTTTCCGATAAGCATTTCAAAAATTGATGCCGATAGGCATTTCGGATATAGGTGCCGATAGGCATTTCAGATATAGAAGCCGATAGGTATTTCAAATATAGGTGTCGATAAGCATTTCAGATATGGTTGCCGATAGGCATTTCAAATATAGGAGCAGATAGGCATTTCAGATGTAGTTTCCGAAAGGCATTTCAAAAATATATGCCGATAGGCATTTCAGATATAGTTGCCAATTGGTATTTTAAAAATAGGTGCCGATAGGCATTTTAGATGTAGCTTCCGATAGGCATTTCAAAAATAGGTGCCGATAGGCATTTCAGATATACGTGCCGATAGGCATATCAGATATAGTTGCCGATAGGCATTTGAAATATATGTGCCGATAGGCATTTCAAATATAGGTGTCGCCTGGCATTTCAGATATAAATGCCGAAAGGCATTTCAGATAAAGGTGCCGATAGGCATTTCTGATGTGGTTGCCGATAGGCATTTCAAATATAGGTGCCGATTGGCATTCCAGATATGGTTGCCGATAGGCATTTCATATATAGGTGCTGATAGGCATTTCAGATGTAGTTTCCGATAGGCATTTCAAAAATTGGTGCCGACAGGCATTTCAGATATAGGTGCCGATAGGCATTTCAGATATAGTTGCCGATTGGCATTTTAAAAATAGGTGCCGATAGGCATTTCAGATATAGAAGCCGATAGGTATTTCAAATATAGGTGTCGATAGGCATTTCAGATATGACTGCCGATAGGCATTTCAAATATAGGTGCTGATAGGCATTTCAGATGTAGTTTCCGATAGGCATTTCAAAAATAGGTGCCGATAGGCATTTCAGAGATAGGTGCCGATAGGCATTTCAGTTATAGTTGCCGATTGGCATTTTAAAAATAGGTGCCGATAGGCATTTCAAATATATAAGCCGATAGGCATTTCAAATATAGGTGCCGATGAGCATTCCAGATATGGTTGCCGATAGGCATTTCAAATATAGGTGCTGACAGGCATTTCAGATGTAGTTTCCGATAGACATTTCAAAAATTGGTGCCGATGGGCAATTCAGATATAGGTGCCGAAAGGCATTTCAGATATAGTTGCCGATTGGCATTTTAAAAATAGGTGCCGATAGGCATTTCAGATATAGGTGCCGATAGGCATTTCAGATATAGTTGCCGATTGGTATTTTAAAATAGGTGCCGATAGGCATTTCATATATAGAAGCCGATAGGCATTTCAAATATAAGTGCCGATAGGCATTCCAGATATGGTTGCCGATAGGATTTCAAATATAAGTGCTGATAATCATTTCAGATGTAGTTTCCGATAGGCATTTCAAAAATAGGTACCGATAGGCATTTCAGATATAGGTGCCGATAGGCATTTCAGATATAGTTGCCAATTGGCATTTTAAAAATAGGTGCCGATAGGCATTTCAGATATATAAGCCGATAGGCATTTCAAATATAGGTGCCGATGAGCATTCCAGATATGGTTGCCGATAGGCATTTCAAATATAGGTGCTGATAGGCATTTCAGATGTAGTTTCCGATAGGCATTTAAAAAATTGGTGTCGATAGGCATTTCAGATATAGAAGCCAATAGGCATTTCAAATATAGGTGCCGATAGGCATTCCAGATATGGTTGCCGATAGGCATTTCAAATATAGGTGCTGATAGGCATTCCGGATGTAGTTTCCGATAGGCATTTCAAAAAATGGTGCCGATAGGCATTTCAGATATAGGTGCCGATAGGCATTTCAGATATAGTTACCGATTGGCATTTTAAAAATAGGTACCGATAGGCATTTCAGATATAGAAGCCGATAGGTATTTCAAATATAGGTGTCGATAGGCACTTCAGATATGGTTGCCGATAGGCATTTCAAATATACGTGCTGATAGGCATTTCAGATGTAGTTTCCGATAGGCATTTCAAAAATAGGTGCCGATAGGCATTTCAGATATAGGTGCCGATAGGCATTTCAGATATAGTTGTTGATTGGCATTTTAAAAATAGGTGCCGATATGCATTTCAGATATAGAAGCCGATAGGCATTTCAAATATAGGTGTCGATAGGCATTCCAGATATGGTTGCCGATAGGCATTTCAAATATAGGTGCTGATAGGCATGCGTATCGGCTTCTATATCTAAAATGCCTATCGGCACCTATATCTGAAATGCCTATCGGCACCAATTTTTGAAATGCCTATCGGAAACTATATCTGAAATGCCTATCGGCACCTATTTTTGAAATGCCTATCGAAAACTACATCTGAAATGCCTATCAGCACCTATATCTGAAATGCCTATCGGCACCTATTTTTGAAATGCCTATCGAAAACTACATCTGAAATGCCTATCAGCACCTATATTTGAAATGCCTATCGGCAACCACATCAAAAATGCCTATCGGCACCTATATCTGAAATGCCTTTCGGCATTTATATCTGAAATGCCTATCGAAACCTATATTTGAAATGCCTATCGGCACCTATTTTTAAAATGCCAATCGGCAACTATATCTGAAATGCCTATCGGCACCTATATCTGAAATGCCTATGGGCACCTATATTTGAAATGCCTATTGGCTTCTATATCTGAAATGCATATCGGCACCTATTTTTAAAATGCCAATCGGCAACTATATCTGTAATGCCTATCGGCACCTATATTTGAAATGCCTATCGGCTTCTATATCTGAAATGCCTATCGGCACCTATTTTTAAAATGCCAATCGGCAACTATATCTGAAATGCCTATCGGCACCTATATCTGAAATGCCTATCGGCACCTATATCTGAAATGCCTATCGGCACCAATTTTTGAAATGCCTATCGAAAACTATATTTGAAATGCCTATCGGCAACCAAATATGGTAAGCCTATCGGCACCTATATTCGAAATGCCTATCGGCTTCTATATCTGAAATGCCTATCGGCACCTATTTTTAAAATGCCAATCGGCAACTATATCTGTAATGCCTATCGGCACCTATATCTGAAATGCCTATCGGCACCTATTTTTGAAATGCCTATCGGAAACTACATCTGAAATGCTTATCAGCACCAATATTTGAAATGCCTATCGGCAACCGCATCTGAAAGGCCTATCGACACCTATATTTGAAATACTTATCGGCTTCTATCTCTGAAATGCCTATCGGCACCTATTTTTAAAATGCCAATCGGCAACTATATCTGTAATGCCTATCGGCACCTATATCTGAAATGCCTATCGGCACCTATTTTTGAAATGCCTATCGGAAACTACATCTGAAATGCTTATCAGCACCAATATTTGAAATGCCTATCGGCAACCGCATCTGAAAGGCCTATCGACACCTATATTTGAAATACTTATCGGCTTCTATCTCTGAAATGCCTATCGGCACCTATTTTTAAAATGCCAATCGGCAACTATATCTGAAATGCCTATCGGCACCTATATCTGTAATGCCTATCGGCACCTATATTTGAAATGCCTATCGGCTTCTATATCTGAAATGCCTATCGGCACCTATTTTTAAAATGCCAATCGGCAACTATATCTGAAATGCCTATCGGCACCTATATCTAAAATGCCTATCGGCACCTATTTTTGAAATGCCTATCGGAAATTGCATCTGAAATGCCTATCAGCACCTATATTTGAAATGCCTATCGGCAACCATATCTGGAATTCCTATCGGCACCTATATTTGAAATGCCTATCGGCTTCTATATCTGAAATCCCTATCGACACCTATTTTTAAAATGCCAATTGGCAACTATTTCTGAAATGCCTATCGGCACCTATATCTGAAATGCCTATCGGTACCTATTTTTGAAATGCCTATCGGAAACTACATCTGAAATGCCTATCAGCACTTATATTTGAAATGCCTATCGGCAACCATATCGGGAATGCCTATCGGCATCTATATTTGAAATGCCAAACGGCTTCTATATCTGAAATGCCTATCGGCACCTAGTTTTAAAATGCCAATCGGCAACTATATCTGAAATGCCTATCGGCACCTATATCTGAAATGCCTATCGGCACCTATTTTTGAAATGCCTATCGGAAACTACATCTGAAATGCCTATCAGCACTTATATTTGAAATGCCTATCGGCAACCATATCGGGAATGCCTATCGGCACCTATATTTGAAATGCCAAACGGCTTCTATATCTGAAATGCCTATCGGCACCTAGTTTTAAAATGCCAATCGGCAACTATATCTGAAATGCCTATCGGCACCTATATTTGAAATGCCTATCGGCAACCATATCTGGAATGCCTATCGGCACCTATATTTGAAATGCCTATCGGCTTCTATATCTGAAATGCCTATCGGCACCTATTTTTAAAATGCCAATTGGCAACTATATCTGAAATGCCTATCGGCACCTATATCTGAAATGCCTATCGGCACCTATTTTTGAAATGCCTATCGGAAACTACATCTGAAATGCCTATCAGCACCTATATTTGAAATGCCTATCGGCAACCATATCTGGAATGCCTATCGGGACCTATATTTGAAATGCCTATCGGCTTCTATATCTGAAATGCCTATCGGCACCTATTTTTAAAATGCCAATCGGCAACTATATCTAAAAAGCCTATCGGCACCAATATCTGACATGCCTATCGGCACCTATTTTTGAAATGCCTATCGGAAACTACATCTGAAATGCCTATCAGCACCTATATTTGAAATGCCTATCGGCAACCATATCTGAAATACCTATCGGCACCTATATTTGAAATGCCTATCGGCTTCTATATCTGAAATCCCTATCGACACCTATTTTTAAAATGCCAATCGGCAACTATATCTGAAATGCCTATCGGCACCTATATCTGAAATGCCTATCGGCCCCTATTTTTGAAATGCCTATCGGAAACTACATCTGAAATGCCTATCAACACCTATATTTGAAATGCCTATCGGCAACCATATCTGAAATGCCTATCGACACCTATATTTGAAATACCTATCGGCTTCTATATCTGAAATGCCTATCGGCACCTATTTTTAAAATGCCAATCGGCAACTATATCTGAAATGTCTATCGGCACCTATATCTGAAATGCCTATCGGCACCAATTTTTGAAATGCCTGTCGGAAATTACATCTGAAATGCCTATCAGCACCTATATTTAAAATGCCTATCGGCAACCATATCTGGAAAGCTTATCGGCACCTATATTTAAAATGCCTATCGGCTTCTCATCTGAAATGCCTATCGGCACCTATTTTTAAAATGCCAATCGGCAACTATATCTGTAGTGCCTATCGGCACCTATATCTGAAATGCCTATCGGCACCTATTTTTGAAATGCCTATCGAAAACTACATCTGAAATGCCTATCAGCACCTTTATTTGAAATGTCTATCGGCAACCACATCAGAAATGCCTATCGGCACCTATATCTGAAATGCCTTTCGGCATTTATATCTAAAATGCCTATCGACACCTATATTTGAAATGCCTATCGGCACCTATATTTTAAATGCCTATCGGCAACTATATCTGATATGCCTATCGGCACCTATTTTTGAAATGCCTGTCGGCAACTATATCTGATATGCCTATCGGCACCTATATCTGAAATGCCTATCGGCACCTATTTTTGAAATGCCTATTGGAAACTACATCTAAAATGCCTATCGGCACCTATTTTTAAAATGCCAATCGGCAACTATATCTAAAATGCCTATCGGCAACTATATCTGAAATGCCTATCGGCACCAATTTTTGAAATGCCTATCGGAAACTACATCTGAAATGCCTATCAGCACCTATATTTGAAATGCCTATCGGCCACCATATCTGGAATGCCTATCGGCACCTATATTTGAAATGCCTATCGGCTTCTATATCTGAAATGCCTATCGACACCTATTTTTAAAATGCCAATTGGCAACTATATCTGAAATGCCTATCGGCACCTATATCTGAAATGCCTATCGGCACCTATTTTTGAAATGCCTATCGGAAACTACATCTAAAATGCCTATCAGCACCTATATTTGAAATGCCTATCGGCAACCATAACTGAAATGCCTATCGACACCTATATTTGAAATACCTATCGGCAACTATATCTGAAGTGCCTATCGGCACCTATATCTGAAATGCCTATCGGCACCTATTTTTGAGATGCCTATCGAAAACTACATCTGAAATGCCTATCAGCACCTATATTTGAAATGCCTATCGGCAACCACATCAGAAATGCCTATCGGCACCTATATCTGAAATGCCTTTAGGCATTTATATCTGAAATGCCTATCGACACCTATATTTGAAATGCCCATCGGCACCTATATTTGAAATGCCTATCGGCAAATATATCTGAAATGCCTATCGGCACCTATATCTGAAATGCCTATCGGCACCTATTTTTGAAATGCCTTTCGGAAAATACATCTGAAATGCCTATCTGCTCCTATATTTGAAATGCCTATCGGCAACCATATCTGAAATGCCTATCGACACCCATATTTGAAATACCTATCGGCTTCTATATCTGAAATGCCTATCGGCACCTGTTTTTAAAATGCCAATCCGCAACTATATCTGAATTGCCTATCGGCACCTATATCTGAAATGCCTATCAGCATCTATATCTGAAATGCCTATCGGCATCAATTTTTGAAATGCCTATCAGAAACTACATCTAAAATGCCTATAAGCACCTATATTTGAAATGCCTATCGGCAACCATATCTGGAATGCCTATCGGCACCTATATTTGAAATGCCTGTCGGCTTCTATATCTGAAATGCCTATCGGCACCTATTTTTAAAATGCCAATTGGCAACTTTATCTGAAATGCCTATCGGCACCTATTTTTGAAATGCCTATCGGAAACTACATCTGAAATGCCTATCAGCACCTATATTTGAAATGCCTATCGGCAAGCATATCTGGAATGCCTATCGGCACCTATATTTGAAATGCCTATCGGCTTCTATATCTGAAATGCCTAACGGCACTTATTTCTAAAATGTCAATCGGCAACTATATCTGAAATGCCTATCGGCACCTATATCTGAAATGCCTATCGGTACCAATTTTTGAAATGCCTATCGGAAACTACATCTGAAATGCCTATCAGCACCTATATTTGAAATGCCTATCGGCAACCATATCTGGAATGCCCATCGGCACCTATATTTGAAATGCCTATCGGCTTCTATATCTGAAATCCCTACCGACACCTATTTTTAAAATGCCAATTGGCAACTATTTCTGAAATGCCTATCGGCACCTATATCTGAAATGCCTATCGGTGCCTATTTTTGAAATGCCTATCGGAAACTACATTTGAAATGCCTATCAGCACTTATATTTGAAATGCCTATCGGCAACCATATCTGGAATGCCTATCGGCACCTATATTTGAAATGCCAAACGGCTTCTATATCTGAAATGCCTATCGGCACCTAGTTTTAAAATGCCAATCGGCAACTATATCTGAAATGCCTATCGGCACCTATATCTGAAATGCCTATCGGCACCAATTTTTGAAATGCCTATCGGAAACTACATCTGAAATGCCTATCAGCACCTATATTTGAAATGCCTATCGGCAAACATATCTGGAATGCCTATCGGCACCTATATTTGAAATGTCAAACGGCTTCTATATCTGAAATGCCTATCGGCACCTAGTTTTAAAATGCCAAACGGCAACTATATCTGAAATGCCTATCGGCACCTATATTTGAAATACCTATCGGCTTCTATATCTGAAATGCCTATCGGCACCTGTTTTTAAAATGCCAATCGGCAACTATATCTGAAATGCCTATCGGCACCTATATCTGAAATGCCTATCGGCAGCAATTTTTGAAATGCCTATCGGAAACTACATCTGAAATGCCTATCAGCACCTATATTTGAAATGCCAATCGGCAACCATATCTGGAATGCCTATCGGCACCTATATCTGAAATGCCTTTCGGCATTTATATCTGAAATGTCTATCGACACCTATTTTTAAAATGCCAATTGGCAACTATATCTGAAATGCCTATCAGCACCTATATCTGAAATGCCTATCGGCACCAATTTTTGAAATGCCTATCGGAAACTACATCTGAAATGCCTATCAGCACCTATATTTGAAATGCCTATCGGCAAACATATCTGGAATGCCTATCGGCACCTATATTTGAAATGCCTATCGGCACCTATATCTGAAATGCCTATCGGCACCTATTTTTAAAATGCCAATCGGCAACTATATCTGAAATGCCTATCGGCACCTATATCTGAAATGCATATCGGCACCTATTTTTGAAATGCCTATCGGAAACTACATCTGAAATACCTATTAGCACCTATATTTGAAATGCCTATCGGCAACCATATCTGGAATGCCAATCGGCAACTATATCTGAAATGCCTGTCGGCACCTATATCTGAAATGCCTATCGACACCTATTTTTAAAATGCCAATCGGCAAATATATCTGTAATGCCTATCGGCAACTATATCTGAAATGCCTATCGGCACCTATTTTTGAAATGCCTATCGGAAACTACATCTGAAATGCTTATCAGCACCAATATTTGAAATGCCTATCGGCAACCATATCTGAAATGCCTATCAGCACCTATATTTGAAATGCCTATCGGCAACCATATCTGGAATGCCTATCGGCACCTATATTTGTAATGCCTATCGGCACCTATATCTGAAATGCCTATCGGCACCTATTTTTAAAATACCAATCGGCAACTATATCTAAAATGCCTATCGGCACCTATATCTGAAATGCCTATCGGCACCAATTTTTGAAATGCCTATCGGAAACTACATCTGAAATGCCTATCAGCACCTATATTTGATATGCCTATCGGCAACCATATCTGGAATGCCTATCGACAACTATATTTGAAATGCCGATCGGCTTCTATATCTGAAATCCCTATCGATACCTATTTTTAAAATGCCAATTGGCAACTATTTCTGAAATGCCTATCGGCACCTATATCTGAAATGCTTATCGGTACCTATTTTTGAAATGCCAATCGGAAACTACATCTGAAATGCCTATCAACACCTATATTTGAAATGCCTATCGGCAACCATATCTGAAATACCTATCGGCACCTATATTTGAAATGCCTATCGGCTTCTATATCTGAAATCCCTATCGACACCTATTTTTAAAATGCCAATCGGCAACTATATCTGAAATGCCTATCGGCACCTATATCTGAAATGCCTATCGGCACCTATTTTTGAAATGCCTATCGGAAACTACATCTGAAATGCCTATCAACACCTATATTTGAAATGCCTATCGGCAACCATATCTGAAATGCCTATCGACACCTATATTTGAAATACCTATCGGCTTCTATATCTGAAATGCCTATCGGCACCTATTTTTAAAATGCCAATCGGCAACTATATCTGAAATGCCTATCGGCACCTATATCTGAAATGCCTATCGGCACCATTTTTGAAATGCCTATCGGAAACTACATCTGAAATTCCTATCAGCACCTATATTTGAAATGCCTAACGGCAACCATATCTGGAATGCTTATCGGCACCTATATTTAAAATGCCTATCGGCTTCTCATCTGAAATGCCTATCGGCACCTATTTTTAAAATGCCAATCGGCAACTATATCTGTAGTGCCTATCGGCACCTATAACTGAAATGCCTATCGGCACCTATTTTTGAAATGCCTATCGAAAACTACATCTGAAATGCCTATCAGCACCTTTATTTGAAATGTCTATCGGCAACCACATCAGAAATGCCTATCGGCACCTATATCTGAAATGCCTTTCGGCATTTATATCTGAAATGCCTATCGACACCTATATTTGAAATGCCTATCGGCACCTATATTTTAAATGCCTATCGGCAACTATATCTGATATGCCTATTGGCACCTATTTTTGAAATGCCTATCGGCAACTATATCTGATATGCCTATCGGCACCTATATCTGAAATGCCTATCGGCACCTATTTTTGAAATGCCTATTGGAAACTACATCTAAAATGCCTATCGGCACCTATTTTTAAAATGCCAATCGGCAACTATATCTGAAATGTCTATAGGCACCTATGTCTGAAATGCCTATCGGCACCTATTTTTGAAATGCCTATCGGAAACTACATCTAAAATGCCTATCAGCACCTATATTTGAAATGCCTATCGGCAACCATATCTGGAATGCCTATCGGCACCTATATTTGAAATGCCTATCGGCTTCTATATCTGAAATGCCTATCGGCACCTATTTTTAAAATGCCAATCGGCAACTATATCTGAAATGCCTATCGGCACCTATATCTGAAATGCCTATCGGCACCAATTTTTGAAATGCCTATCGGAAACTACATCTGAAATGCCTATCAGCACCTATATTTGAAATGCCTATCGGCCACCATATCTGGAATGCCTATCGGCACCTATATTTGAAATGCCTATCGGCTTCTATATCTGAAATGCCTATCGACACCTATTTTTAAAATGCCAATTGGCAACTATATCTGAAATGCCTATCGGCACCTATATCTGAAATGCCTATCGGTACCTATTTTTGAAATTCCTATCGGAAACTACATCTGAAATGCCTATCAGCACTTATATTTGAAATGGCTATCGGCAACCATATCTGGAATGCCTATCGGCACCTATATTTGAAATGCCAATCGGCTTCTATATCTGAAATGCCTATCGGCACCTATTTTTAAAATGCGAATCGGCAACTATATCTGTAATGCCTATCGGCACCTATATCTGAAATGCCTATCGGCTCATATTTTTGAAATGCCTATCGGAAACTACATCTGAAATGCCTATCAGCACCTATATTTGAAATTCCTATCGGCAAACATATCTGGAATGCCTATCGGCACCTATATTTGAAATGCCTATCGGCTTCTATATCTTAAATGCCTATCGGCACCTATTTTTAGAATGCCAATCGGCAACTATATCTGAAGTGCCTATCGGCACATATATCTGAAATGCCTATCGGCACCTATTTTTGAGATGCCTATCGAAAACTACATCTGAAATGCCTATCAGCACCTATATTTGAAATGCCTATCGGCAACCACATCAGAAATGCCTATCGGCACCTATATCTGAAATGCCTTTCGGCATTTATATCTAAAATGCCTATCGACACCTATATTTGAAATGCCTATCGGCACCTATATTTGAAATGCCTATCGGCAAATATATCTGAAATGCCTATCGGCACCTATATCTGAAATGCCTATCGGCACCTATTTTTGAAATGCCTATCGGAAACTACATCTAAAATGCCTATCAGCACCTATATTTGAAATGCCTATCGGCAACCATAACTGAAATGCCTATCGACACCTATATTTGAAATACCTATCGGCAACTATATCTGAAGTGCCTATCGGCACCTATATCTGAAATGCCTATCGGCACCTATTTTTGAGATGCCTATCGAAAACTACATCTGAAATGCCTATCAGCACCTATATTTGAAATGCCTATCGGCAACCACATCAGAAATGCCTATCGGCACCTATATCTGAAATGCCTTTAGGCATTTATATCTGAAATGCCTATCGACACCTATATTTGAAATGCCTATCGGCACCTATATTTGAAATGCCTATCGGCAAATATATCTGAAATGCCTATCGGCACCTATATCTGAAATGCCTATCGGCACCTATTTTTGAAATGCCTTTCGGAAAATACATCTGAAATGCCTATCTGCTCCTATATTTGAAATGCCTATCGGCAACCATATCTGAAATGCCTATCGACACCCATATTTGAAATACCTATCGGCTTCTATATCTGAAATGCCTATCGGCACCTGTTTTTAAAATGCCAATCCGCAACTATATCTGAATTGCCTATCGGCACCTATATCTGAAATGCCTATCAGCATCTATATCTGAAATGCCTATCGGCATCAATTTTTGAAATGCCTATCAGAAACTACATCTAAAATGCCTATAAGCACCTATATTTGAAATGCCTATCGGCAACCATATCTGGAATGCCTATCGGCACCTATATTTGAAATGCCTGTCGGCTTCTATATCTGAAATGCCTATCGGCACCTATTTTTAAAATGCCAATTGGCAACTTTATCTGAAATGCCTATCGGCACCTATTTTTGAAATGCCTATCGGAAACTACATCTGAAATGCCTATCAGCACCTATATTTGAAATGCCTATCGGCAAGCATATCTGGAATGCCTATCGGCACCTATATTTGAAATGCCTATCGGCTTCTATATCTGAAATGCCTAACGGCACTTATTTCTAAAATGCCAATCGGCAACTATATCTGAAATGCCTATCGGCACCTATATCTGAAATGCCTATCGGTACCAATTTTTGAAATGCCTATCGGAAACTACATCTGAAATGCCTATCAGCACCTATATTTGAAATGCCTATCGGCAACCATATCTGGAATGCCCATCGGCACCTATATTTGAAATGCCTATCGGCTTCTATATCTGAAATCCCTACCGACACCTATTTTTAAAATGCCAATTGGCAACTATTTCTGAAATGCCTATCGGCACCTATATCTGAAATGCCTATCGGTGCCTATTTTTGAAATGCCTATCGGAAACTACATTTGAAATGCCTATCAGCACTTATATTTGAAATGCCTATCGGCAACCATATCTGGAATGCCTATCGGCACCTATATTTGAAATGCCAAACGGCTTCTATATCTGAAATGCCTATCGGCACCTAGTTTTAAAATGCCAATCGGCAACTATATCTGAAATGCCTATCGGCACCTATATCTGAAATGCCTATCGGCACCAATTTTTGAAATGCCTATCGGAAACTACATCTGAAATGCCTATCAGCACCTATATTTGAAATGCCTATCGGCAACCATATCTGGAATGCCTATCGGCACCTATATTTGAAATGTCAAACGGCTTCTATATCTGAAATGCCTATCGGCACCTAGTTTTAAAATGCCAAACGGCAACTATATCTGAAATGCCTATCGGCACCTATATTTGAAATACCTATCGGCTTCTATATCTGAAATGCCTATCGGCACCTATATCTGAAATGCCTATCGGCAGCAATTTTTGAAATGCCTATCGGAAACTACATCTGAAATGCCTATCAGCACCTATATTTGAAATGCCAATCGGCAACCATATCTGGAATGCCTATCGGCACCTATGTCTGAAATGCCTTTCGGCATTTATATCTGAAATGTCTATCGACACCTATTTTTAAAATGCCAATTGGCAACTATATCTGAAATGCCTATCAGCACCTATATCTGAAATGCCTATCGGCACCAATTTTTGAAATGCCTATCGGAAACTACATCTGAAATGCCTATCAGCACCTATATTTGAAATGCCTATCGGCAAACATATCTGGAATGCCTATCGGCACCTATATTTGAAATGCCTATCGGCACCTATATCTGAAATGCCTATCGGCACCTATTTTTAAAATGCCAATCGGCAACTATATCTGAAATGCCTATCGGCACCTATATCTGAAATGCATATCGGCACCTATTTTTGAAATGCCTATCGGAAACTACATCTGAAATACCTATTAGCACCTATATTTGAAATGCCTATCGGCAACCATATCTGGAATGCCAATCGGCAACTATATCTGAAATGCCTGTCGGCACCTATATCTGAAATGCCTATCGACACCTATTTTTAAAATGCCAATCGGCAAATATATCTGTAATGCCTATCGGCAACTATATCTGAAATGCCTATCGGCACCTATTTTTGAAATGCCTATCGGAAACTACATCTGAAATGCTTATCAGCACCAATATTTGAAATGCCTATCGGCAACCATATCTGAAATGCCTATCAGCACCTATATTTGAAATGCCTATCGGCAACCATATCTGGAATGCCTATCGGCACCTATATTTGTAATGCCTATCGGCACCTATATCTGAAATGCCTATCGGCACCTATTTTTAAAATACCAATCGGCAACTATATCTAAAATGCCTATCGGCACCTATATCTGAAATGCCTATCGGCACCAATTTTTGAAATGCCTATCGGAAACTACATCTGAAATGCCTATCAGCACCTATATTTGATATGCCTATCGGCAACCATATCTGGAATGCCTATCGACAACTATATTTGAAATGCCGATCGGCTTCTATATCTGAAATCCCTATCGATACCTATTTTTAAAATGCCAATTGGCAACTATTTCTGAAATGCCTATCGGCACCTATATCTGAAATGCTTATCGGTACCTATTTTTGAAATGCCAATCGGAAACTACATCTGAAATGCCTATCAACACCTATATTTGAAATGCCTATCGGCAACCATATCTGAAATACCTATCGGCACCTATATTTGAAATGCCTATCGGCTTCTATATCTGAAATCCCTATCGACACCTATTTTTAAAATGCTAATCGGCAACTATATCTGAAATGCCTATCGGCACCTATATCTGAAATGCCTATCGGCACCTATTTTTGAAATGCCTATCGGAAACTACATCTGAAATGCCTATCAACACCTATATTTGAAATGCCTATCGGCAACCATATCTGAAATGCCTATCGACACCTATATTTGAAATACCTATCGGCTTCTATATCTGAAATGCCTATCGGCACCTATTTTTAAAATGCCAATCGGCAACTATATCTGAAATGCCTATCGGCACCTATATCTGAAATGCCTATCGGCACCATTTTTGAAATGCCTATCGGAAACTACATCTGAAATTCCTATCAGCACCTATATTTGAAATGCCTAACGGCAACCATATCTGGAATGCTTATCGGCACCTATATTTAAAATGCCTATCGGCTTCTCATCTGAAATGCCTATCGGCACCTATTTTTAAAATGCCAATCGGCAACTATATCTGTAGTGCCTATCGGCACCTATAACTGAAATGCCTATCGGCACCTATTTTTGAAATGCCTATCGAAAACTACATCTGAAATGCCTATCAGCACCTTTATTTGAAATGTCTATCGGCAACCACATCAGAAATGCCTATCGGCACCTATATCTGAAATGCCTTTCGGCATTTATATCTGAAATGCCTATCGACACCTATATTTGAAATGCCTATCGGCACCTTATTTTAAATGCCTTTCGGCAACTATATCTGATATGCCTATTGGCACCTATTTTTGAAATGCCTATCGGCAACTATATCTGATATGCCTATCGGCACCTATATCTGAAATGCCTATCGGCACCTATTTTTGAAATGCCTATTGGAAACTACATCTAAAATGCCTATCGGCACCTATTTTTAAAATGCCAATCGGCAACTATATCTGAAATGTCTATAGGCACCTATGTCTGAAATGCCTATCGGCACCTATTTTTGAAATGCCTATCGGAAACTACATCTAAAATGCCTATCAGCACCTATATTTGAAATGCCTATCGGCAACCATATCTGGAATGCCTATCGGCACCTATATTTGAAATGCCTATCGGCTTCTATATCTGAAATGCCTATCGGCACCTATTTTTAAAATGCCAATCGGCAACTATATCTGAAATGCCTATCGGCACCTATATCTGAAATGCCTATCGGCACCAATTTTTGAAATGCCTATCGGAAACTACATCTGAAATGCCTATCAACACCTATATTTGAAATGCCTATCGGCCACCATATCTGGAATGCCTATCGGCACCTATATTTGAAATGCCTATCGGCTTCTATATCTGAAATGCCTATCGACACCTATTTTTAAAATGCCAATTGGCAACTATATCTGAAATGCCTATCGGCACCTATATCTGAAATGCCTATCGGTACCTATTTTTGAAATGCCTATCGGAAACTACATCTGAAATGCCTATCAGCACTTATATTTGAAATGGCTATCGGCAACCATATCTGGAATGCCTATCGGCACCTATATTTGAAATGCCAATCGGCTTCTATATCTGAAATGCCTATCGGCACCTATTTTTAAAATGCGAATCGGCAACTATATCTGTAATGCCTATCGGCACCTATATCTGAAATGCCTATCGGCTCATATTTTTGAAATGCCTATCGGAAACTACATCTGAAATGCCTATCAGCACCTATATTTGAAATTCCTATCGGCAAACATATCTGGAATGCCTATCGGCACCTATATTTGAAATGCCTATCGGCTTCTATATCTTAAATGCCTATCGGCACCTATTTTTAAAATGCCAATCGGCAACTATATCTGAAGTGCCTATCGGCACATATATCTGAAATGCCTATCGGCACCTATTTTTGAGATGCCTATCGAAAACTACATCTGAAATGCCTATCAGCACCTATATTTGAAATGCCTATCGGCAACCACATCAGAAATGCCTATCGGCACCTATATCTGAAATGCCTTTCGGCATTTATATCTAAAATGCCTATCGACACCTATATTTGAAATGCCTATCGGCACCTATATTTGAAATGCCTATCGGCAAATATATCTGAAATGCCTATCGGCACCTATATCTGAAATGCCTATCGGCACCTATTTTTGAAATGCCTTTCGGAAAATACATCTGAAATGCCTATCTGCTCCTATATTTGAAATGCCTATCGGCAACCATATCTGAAATGCCTATCGACACCCATATTTGAAATACCTATCGGCTTCTATATCTGAAATGCCTATCGGCACCTGTTTTTAAAATGCCTATCGGCATCTATATCTGAAATGCCTATCGGCATCAATTTTTGAGATGCCTATCGGAAACTACATCTAAAATGCCTATAAGCACCTATATTTGAAACGCCTATCGGCAACCATATCTGGAATGCCTATCGGCACCTATATTTGAAATGCCTATCGGCTTCTATATCTGAAATGCCAATCGGCACCTATTTTTAAAATGCCAATTGGCAACTATATCTGAAATGCCTATCGGCACCTATATTTGAAATGCCAAACGGCTTCTATATCTGTAATGCCTATCGGCACCGTAGTTTTAAAATGCCAATCGGCAACTTTATCTGAAATGCCTATCGGCACCTATATCTGAAATGCCTATCGGCACCTATTTTTGAAATGCCTTTCGGAAACTACATCTGAAATGCCTATCTGCTCCTAAATTTGAAATGCCTATCGGCAACCATATCTGGAATGCCTATCGACACCTATATTTGAAATAACTATCGGCTTCTATATCTGAAATGCCTATCGGCACCTGTTTTTAAAATGCCAATCGGCAACTATATCTGAAATGCCTATCGGCACCTATATCTGAAATGCCTATCGGCATCAATTTTTGAAATGCCTATCGGAAACTACATCTAAAATGCCTATCAGCACCTCTATTTGAAATGCCTATCGGCAACCACATCAGAAATGCCTATCGGCACCTATATCTGAAATGCCTTTCGGCATTTATATCTGAAATGCCTATCGACACCTATATTTGAAATGCCTATCGGCACCTATATTTTAAATGCCTATCGGCTTCTATATCTGAAATGCCTATCGACACCTATTTTTAAAATGCCAATTGGCAACTATATCTGAAATGCCTATCGGCACCTATATCTGAAATGCCTATCGGTACCTATTTTTGAAATGCCTATCGGAAACTACATCTGAAATGCCTATCAGCACTTATATTTGAAATGCCTATCGGCAACCATATCTGGAATGCCTATCGGCACCTATATTTGAAATGCCAATCGGCTTCTATATCTGAAATGCCTATCGGCACCTATTTTTAAAATGCGAATCGGCAACTATATCTGTAATGCCTATCGGCACTTATATCTGAAATGCCTATCGGCACCTATTTTTGAAATGCCTATCGGAAACTACATCTGAAATGCCTATCAGCACCTATATTTGAAATGCCTATCGGCAAACATATCTGGAATGCCTATCGGCACCTATATTTGAAATGCCTATCGGCTTCTATATCTGAAATGCCTATCGGCACCTATTTTTAAAATGCCAATCGGCAACTATATCTGAAGTGCCTATCGGCACCTATATCTGAAATGCCTATCGGCACCTATTTTTGAAATGCCTATCGAAAACAAGATCTGAAATGCCTATCAGCACCTATATTTGAAATGCCTATCGGCAACCACATCAGAAATGCCTATCGGCACCTATATCTAAAATGCCTTTCGGCATTTATATCTGAAATGCCTATCGACACCTATATTTGATATGCCTATCGGCACCTATATTTTAAATGCCTATCGGCAACTATATCTGATATGCCTATCGGCACCTATATCTGAAATGCCTATCGGCACCTATTTTTGAAATGCCTATCAGAAACTACATCTAAAATGCCTATCGGCAGCTATTTTTAAAATGCCAATCGGCAACTATATCTGAAATGCCTATCGGCACCTATTTTTGAAATGCCTATCGGAAACTACATCTAAAATGCCTATCAGCACCTATATTTGAAATGCCTATCGGCAACCATATCTGAAATGCCTATCGACACCTATATTTGAAATACCTATCGGCTTCTATATCTGAAATGCCTATCGGCACCTATTTTTAAAATGCCAATCGGCAACTATATCTGAAGTGCCTATCGGCACCTATATCTGAAATGCCTATCGGCACCTATTTTTGAAATGCCTATCGAAAACAAGATCTGAAATGCCTATCAGCACCTATATTTGAAATGCCTATCGGCAACCACATCAGAAATGCCTATCGGCACCTATATCTAAAATGCCTTTCGGCATTTATATCTGAAATGCCTATCGACACCTATATTTGATATGCCTATCGGCACCTATATTTTAAATGCCTATCGGCAACTATATCTGATATGCCTATCGGCACCTATATCTGAAATGCCTATCGGCACCTATTTTTGAAATGCCTATCGGAAACTACATCTGAAATGCCTATCAGCACCTATATTTGAAATGCCTATCGGCAAACATATCTGGAATGCCTATCGGCACCTATATTTGAAATGCCTATCGGCTGCTATATCTGAAATGCCTATCGGCACCTATTTTTAAAATGCCAATCGGCAACTATGTCTGAAGTGCCTATCGGCACCTATATCTGAAATGCCTATCGGCACCTATTTTTGAAATGCCTATCGAAATCAAGATCTGAAATGCCTATCAGTACCTATATTTGAAATGCCTATCGGCAACCACATCAGAAATGCCTATCGGCACCTATATCTAAAATGCCTTTCGGCATTTATATCTGAAATGCCTATCGACACCTATAATTGATATGCCTATCGGCACCTATATTTTAAATGCCTATCGGCAACTATATCTGATATGCCTATCAGCACCTATATCTGAAATGCCTATCGGCACCTATTTTTGAAATGCCTATCAGAAACTACATCTCAAATGCCTATCGGCAGCTATTTTTAAAATGCCAATCGGCAACTATATCTGAAATGCCTATCGGCACCTATTTTTGAAATGCCTATCGGAAACTACATCTAAAATGCCTATCAGCACCTATATTTGAAATGCCTATCGGCAACCATATCTGAAATGCCTATCGACACCTATATTTGAAATACCTATCGGCTTCTATATCTGAAATGCCTATCGGCACTTATTTCTAAAATGCCAATCGGCAACTATATCTGAAATGCCAATCGGCACCGATATCTGAAATGCCTATCGGTACCAATTTTTGAAATGCCTATCGGAAACTACATCTGAAATGCCTATCAGCACCTATATTTGAAATGCCTATCGGCAACCATATCTGGAATGCCAATCGGCACCTATATTTGAAATGCCTATCGGCTTCTATATCCGAAATCCCTATCGACACCTATTTTGAAAATGCCAATTGGCAACTATTTCTGAAATGCCTATCGGCACCTATATCTGAAATGCCTATCGGTACCTATTTTTGAAATGCCTATCGGAAACTACATCTGAAATGCCTATCAGCACTTATATTTGAAATGCCTATCGGCAACCATATCGGGAATGCCTATCGGCACCTATATTAGAAATGCCAAACGGCTTCTATATCTGAAATGCCTATCGGCACCTAGTATTAAAATGCCAATCGGCAACTATATCTGAAATGCCTATCGGCACCTATATCTGAAATGCCTTTTGGCACCTATTTTTGAAATGCCTTTCGGAAACTACATCTGAAATGCCTATCTGCTCCTAAATTTGAAATGCCTATCGGCAACCATATCTGGAATGCCTATCGACACCTATATTTGAAATACCTATCGGCTTCTATATCTGAAATGCCTATCGGCACCTGTTTTTAAAATGCCAATCGGCAACTATATCTGAAATGCCTATCGGCACTTATATCTGAAATGCCTATCGGCATCAATTTTTGAAATGCCTATCGGAAACTACATCTAAAATGCCTATCAGCACCTATATTTGAAATGCCTATCGGCAACCATATCTGGAATACATATCGGCACCTATATTTGAAATGCCTATCGGCTTCTATATCTGAAATGCCTATCGACACCTATTTTTAAAATGCCAATCGGCAACTATATCTGAAATGCCTATCGGCACCTATATCTGAAATGCCTATCGGCACCTATTTTTGAAATGCCTATCGGAAACTACATCTGAAATGCCTATAAGCACCTATATTTGAAATGCCTATCGGCAACCATATCTGGAATGCCTATCGGCACCTATATCTGAAATGCCTGTCGGCCCCTATATCTGAAATGCCTATCGATACCTATTTTGAAAATGCCAATCGGCAACTATATCTGTAATGCCTATCGGCACCTTTATCTGAAATGCCTATCGGCACCTATTTTTGGAATGCCTATTGGAAACTACATCTGAAATGCTTATCAGCACCAATATTTGAAATGCCTATCGGCAACCATATCTGAAATGCCTATCAGCACCTATATTTGAAATGCCTATAGGCAACCATATCTGGAATGCCTATCGGCACCTATATTTGAAATGCCTATCGGCACCTATATCTGAAATGCCTATCGGCACCTATTTTTAAAATGCCAATCGGCAACTATATCTGAAATGCCTATCAGCACCTATATTTGAAATGCCTATCGGCAACCATATCTGAAATGCCAATCGGCAACTATATCTGAAATGCCTGTCGGCACCTATATCTGAAATTCCTATCGACACCTATTTTTAAAATGCCAATCGGCAACTATATCTGTAATGCCTATCGTCACCTATATCTGAAATGCCTATCGGCACCTATTTTTGAAATGCCTATTGGAAACTACATCTGAAATGCTTATCAGCACCAATATTTGAAATGCCTATCGGCAACCATATCTGAAATGCCTATCAGCACCTATATTTGAAATGCCTATCGGCAACCATATCTGGAATGCCTATCGGCACCTATATTTGAAATGCCTATCGGCACCTATATCTGAAATGCCTATCGGCACCTATTTTTAAAATGCCAATCGGCAACTATATCTGAAATGCCTATCGGCACCTATATCTGAAATGCCTATCGGCACCAATTTTTGAAATGCCTATCGGAAACCACATCTGAAATGCCTATCAGCACCTATATTTGATATGCCTATCGGCAACCATATCTGGAATGCCTATCGGCACCTATATTTGAAATGCCTATCGGCTTCTATATCTGAAATCCCTATCGATACCTATTTTTAAAATGCCAATTGGCAACTATTTCTGAAATGCCTATCGGCACCTATATCTGAAATGCCTATCGGTACCTATTTTTGAAATGCCTATCGGAAACTACATTTGAAATGCCTATCAGCACTTATATTTGAAATGCCTATCGGCAACCATATCTGGAATGCCTATCGGCACCTATATTTGAAATGCCAAACGGCTTCTATATCTGAAATGCCTATCGGCACCTAGTTTTAAAATGCCAATCGGCAACTATATCTGAAATGCCTATCAGCACCTATATCTGAAATGCCTATCGGCACCTATTTTTGAAATGCCTTTCGGAAACTACATCTGAAATGCCTATCTGCTCCTAAATTTGAAATTCCTATCGCAACCATATCTGGAATGCATATCGGCACCTATATTTGAAATGTCTATCGGCTTCTATATCTGAAATGCCTATCGACACCTATTTTTAAAATGCCAATCGGCAACTATATCTGAAATGCCTATCGGCACCTATATCTGAAATGCCTATCGGCACCTATTTTTGAAATGCCTATCGGAAACTACATCTGAAATGCCTATCAGCACCTATATTTGAAATGCCTATCGGCAACCATATCTGGAATGCCTATCGGCACCTATATCTGAAATGCCTTTCGGCATTTATATCTGAAATGCCTATCGACACCTATTTTTAAAATGCCAATCGGCAACTATATCTGAAATGCCTATCGGCACCTATATCTGAAATGCCTATCGGCACCAATTTTTGAAATGCCTATCGGAAACTACATCTGAAATGCCTATCAGCACCTATATTCGAAATGCCTATCGGCAACCATATCTGGAATGCCTATCGGCACCTATATTTGAAATGCCTATCGGCACCTATATATGAAATGCCTATCGGCACCTATTTTTAAAATGCCAATCGGCAACTATATCTGAAATGCCTATCGGCACCTATATCTGAAATGCCTATCGGTTCCTATTTTAGAAATGCCTATCGGAAACTACATCTGAAATGCCTATCAGCACCTATATTTAAAATGCCTATCGGTAACCATATCTGGAATGCCAATCGGCAACTATATCTGAAATGCCTGTCGGCACCTATATCTGAAATGCCTATCGACACCTATTTTTAAAATGCCAATCGGCAACTATATCTGTAATGCCTATCGGTACCTATATCTGAAATGCCTATCGGCACCTATTTTTGAAATGCCTATCGGAAACTACATCTGAAATGCTTATCAGCACCAATATTTGAAATGCCTATCGGCAACCATATCTGAAATGTCTATCGACACCTATATTTGAAATACCTATCGGCTTCTATCTCTGAAATGCCTATCGGCACCTATTTTTAAAATGCCAATCGGCAACTATATTTGAAATGTCTATCGGCACCTATATTTGAAATGCCTATCGGCACCAATTTTTGAAATGCCTATCGGAAACTACATCTGAAATGCCTATCAGCACCTATATTTGAAATGCCTATCGGCAACCATATCTGGAATGCCTATCGGCACCTATATTTGAAATACCTATCGGCTTCGATGTCTGAAATGCCTATCGGCACCTGTTTTTAAAATGCCAATCGGCAACTATATCTGAAATGCCTATCAGCACCTATATCTGAAATGCCTATCGGCATCAATTTTTGAAATGTATATCGGAAACTACATCTAAAATGCCTATCAGCACCTATATTTGAAATTCCTATCGCAACCATATCTGGAATGCATATCGGCACCTATATTTGAAATGCCTATCGGCATCTATATCTGAAATGCCTATCGACACCTATTTTTAAAATGCCAATCGGCATCTATATCTGAAATGCCTATCGGCACCTATATCTGAAATGCCTATCGGCACCTATTTTTGAAATGCCTATCGGAAACTACATCTGAAATGCCTATCAGCACCTATATTTGAAATGCCTATCGGCAACCATATCTGGAATGCCTATCGGCACCTATATCTGAAATGCCTTTCGGCATTTATATCTGAAATGCCTATCGACACCTATTTTTAAAATGCCAATCGGCAACTATATCTGAAATGCCTATCGGCACCTATATCTGAAATGCCTATCGGCACCAATTTTTGAAATGCCTATCGGAAACTACATCTGAAATGCCTATCAGCACCTATATTCGAAATGCCTATCGGCAACCATATCTGGAATGCCTATCGGCACCTATATTTGAAATGCCTATCGGCACCTATATATGAAATGCCTATCGGCACCTATTTTTAAAATGCCAACCGGCAACTATATCTGAAATGCCTATCGGCACCTATATCTGAAATGCCTATCGGCACCTATTTTTGAAATGCCTATCGGAAACTACATCTGAAATGCCTATCAGCACCTATATTTAAAATGCCTATCGGTAACCATATCTGGAATGCCAATCGGCAACTATATCTGAAATGCCTGTCGGCACCTATATCTGAAATGCCTATCGACACCTATTTTTAAAATGCCAATCGGCAACTATATCTGTAATGCCTATCGGCACCTATATCTGAAATGCCTATCGGCACCTATTTTTGAAATGCCTATCGGAAACTACATCTGAAATGCTTATTAGCACCAATATTTGAAATGCCTATCGGCAACCATATCTGAAATGTCTATCGACACCTATATTTGAAATACCTATCGGCTTCTATCTCTGAAATGCCTATCGGCACCTATTTTTAAAATGCCAATCGGCAACTATATTTGAAATGTCTATCGGCACCTATATTTGAAATGCCTATCGGCACCAATTTTTGAAATGCCTATCGGAAACTACATCTGAAATGCCTATCAGCACCTATATTTGAAATGCCTATCGGCAACCATATCTGGAATGCCTATCGGCACCTATATTTGAAATGCCTATCGGCTTCTATATCTGAAATGCCTATCGGCCCCTATTTTTAAAATGCCAATTGGCAACTATATCTGAAATGCCTATCGGCACCTATATCTGAAATGCCTATCGGCACCTATTTTTGAAATGCCTATCGGAAGCTACATCTGAAATGCCTATCAGCACCTATATTTAAAATGCCTATCGGCAAACATATCTGAAATGCCTATCGGCACCTATATTTGAAATGCCTATCGGCTTCTATATCTGAAATGTCTATCGGCACCTATTTTTAAAATGCCAATCGGCAACTATGTTTGAAGTACCTATCGGCACCTATATCTGAAATGCCTATCGGCACCGATTTTTGAAATGCCTATCGAAAACTACATCTGAAATGCCTATCAGCACCTAAATTTTAAATGCCTATCGGCAACCACATCAGAAATGCCTATAGGCACCTATTTTTAAAATGCCAATCGGCAACTATATCTGAAATGCCTATCGGCACCTATATCTGAAATGCCTATCGGCACCTATTTTTGAAATGCCTATCGGAAACTACATCTGAAATGCCTATCAGCACCTATATTTGAAATGCCTATCGGCAACCATATCTGGAATGCCTATCGGCACCTATATTTGAAATGCCTATCGGCTTCTATATCTGAAATGCCTATCGGCACCTATTTTTAAAATGCCAATCAGCAACTATATCTGTAATGCCTATCAGCACCTATATCTGAAATGCCTATCGGCACCTATTTTTGAAATGCCTATCGGAAACTACATCTGAAAAGCTTATCAGCACCAATATTTGATATGCCTATCGGCAACCATATCTGAAAGGCCTATCGACACCTATATTTGAAATACTTATCGGCTTCTATCTCTGAAATGCCTATCGGCACCTATTTTTAAAATGCCAATCGGCAACTATATCTGAAATGCCTATCGGCACCTATATCTGAAATGCCAATCGGTACCAATTTTTGAAATGCCTATCGGAAACTACATCTGAAATGCCTATCAGCACCTATATTTGAAATGCCTATCGGCAACCATATCTGGAATGCCTATCGGCACCTATATTTGAAATGCCTATCGGCTTCTATATCTGAAATGCCTATCGGCACCTATTTTTAAAATGCAAATCGGCAACTATATCTGAAATGCCTATCGGCACCTATATCTGAAATGCCTATCGGCACCTATTTTTGAAATGCCTATCGGAAACTACATCTGAAATGCCTATCAGCACCTATATTTAAAATGCCTATCGGCAAACATATCTGGAATGCCTATCGGCACCTATTTTTAAAATGCCAATCGGCAACTATATCTGATGTGCCTATCGGCACCTATATCTGAAATGCCTATCGGCACCTATTTTTGAAATGCCTATCGAAAACTACATCTGAAATGCCTATCAGCACTTATATTTGAAATGCCTATCGGCAACCACATCAGAAATGCCTATCGGCACCTATATCTGAAATGCCTATCGAAACCTATATTTGAAATGCCTATCGGCACCTATTTTTAAAATGCCAATCGGCAACTATATCTAAAATGCCTATCGGCACCTATATCTGAAATGCCTATCGGCACCTATTTTTGAAATGCCTATCGGAAACTACATCTAAAATGCCTATCAGCACCTATATTTGAAATGTCTATCGGCAACTATATCTGGAATGCCTATCGGCACCTATATTTGAAATGCCTATCGGCTTCTATATCTGAAATGCCTATCGGCACCTATTTTTAAAATGCCAATCAGCAACTATATCTGTAATGCCTATCAGCACCTATTTTTGAAATGCCTATCGGAAACTACATCTGAAAAGCTTATCAGCACCAATATTTGAAATGCCTATCGGCAACCATATATAAAAGGCCTATCGACACCTATATTTGAAATACTTATCGGCTTCTATCTCTGAAATGCCTATCGGCACCTATTTTTAAAATGCCAATCGGCAACTATATCTGAAATGCCTATCGGCACCTATATCTGAAATGCCAATCGGCACCAATTTTTTAAATGCCTATCGGAAACTACATATGAAATGCCTATCAGCACCTATATTTGAAATGCCTATCGGCAACCATATCTGGAATGCCTATCGGCACCTATAACTGAAATGCCTTTCGGCATTTATATCTGTAATGCCTATCGACACCTATTTTTAAAATGCCAATCGGCAACTATATCTGAAATGCCTATCGGCACCATTATCTGAAATGCCTATCGGCGCCAATTTTTGAAATGCCTATCGGAAACTACATCTAAAATGCCTATCGGCACCTATTTTTAAAATGCCAATCGGCAACTATATCTGAAATGCCTATCGGCACCTATATCTGAAATGCCTATCGGCACCTATTTTTGAAATGCCTATCGGAAACTACATCTGAAATGCCTATCAGCACCTTTATTTGAAATGCCTATCGGCAACCATATCTGAAATGCCTATCCACACCTATATTTGAAATACCTATCGGCTTCTATATCTGAAATGCCTATCGGCACTTATTTCTAAAATGCCAATCGGCAACTATATCTGAAATGCTTATCGGCACCTATATCTGAAATGCCTATCGGCACAAATTTTTGAAATGCCTATCGTAAACTACATCTGAAATGCCTATCAGCACTTATATTTGAAATGCCGATCGGCAACCATATCTGGAATGCCTACCGGCACCTATATTTGAAATGCCAAACGGCTTCTATATCTGAAATGCCTATCGGCACCTAGTTTTAAAATGCCAATCGGCTACTATAACTGAAATGCCTATCGGCACCTATATCTGAAATGCCTATCGGCACATATTTTTGAAATGCCTTTCGGAAACTACATCTGAAATGCCTATCTGGTCCTAAATTTGAAATGCCTATCGGCAACCATATCTGGAATGCCTATCGACACCTATATTTGAAATACCTATCGGCTTCTATAACTGAAATGCCTATCGGCACCTGTTTTTAAAATGCCAATCGGCAACTATATCTGAAATGACTATCGGCACCTATATCTGAAATGCCTATCGGCATCAATTTTTGAAATGCCTATCGGAAACTACATCTAAAATGCCTATCAGCACCTATATTTGAAATGCCTATCGGCAACCATATCTGGAATGCCTATCGGCACCTATATTTGAAATGCCTATCGGCTTCTATATCTGAAATGCCTATCGACACCTATTTTTAAACAGCCAATCGGCAACTATATCTGAAATGCCTATCGGCACCTAGTTTTAAAATGCCAATCGGCAACTATATCTGAAATGCCTATCGGCAACCATATCTGGAATGCCTATCGGCACCTATTTTTGAAATGCCTATCGGAAACTACATCTGAAATGCCTATCAGCACCTATATTTGAAATGCCTATCGGCAACCATATCTGGAATGCCTATCGGCACCTATATCTGAAATGCCTTTCGGCATTTATATCTGAAATGCCTATCGACACCTATTTTTAAAATGCCAATCGGCAACTATATCTGAAATGCCTATCGGCACCTATATCTGAAAGGCCTATCGGCACCAATTTTTGAAATGCCTATCGGAAACTATATCTGAAATGCCTATCGGCACCTATATCTGAAATGCCTATCGACACCTATTTTTAAAATGCCAATCGGCAACTAAATCTGTAATGCCTATCGGCACCTATATTTGAAATGCGTATCGGCTTCTATATCTAAAATGCCTATCGGCACCTATATCTGAAATGCCTATCGGCACCAATTTTTGAAATGCCTATCGGAAACTATATCTGAAATGCCTATCGGCACCTATTTTTGAAATGCCTATCGAAAACTACATCTAAAATGCCTATCAGCACCTATATTAGAAATGCCTATCGGCAACCACATCAGAAATGCCTATCGGCACTTATCTCTGAAATGCCTTTCGGCATTTATATCTGAAATGCCTATCGACACCTATATTTGAATGCCTATCGGCACCTATATTTTAAATGCCTATCGGCAACTATATCTGATATGCCTATCGGCACCTATATCTGAAATGCCTATCGGCACCTATTTTTGAAATGCCTATCGGAAACTACATCTAAAATGCCTATCGGCACCTATTTTTAAAATGCCAATCGGCAACTATATCTGAAATGCCTATCGGCACCTATATCTGAAATGCCTATCGGCACCTATTTTTGAAATGCCTATCGGAAACTACATCTGAAATGCCTATCAGCACCTATATTTGAAATGCCTATCGGCAACCATATCTGAAATGCCTATCGACACCTATATTTGAAATACCTATCGGCTTCTATATCTGAAATGCCTATCGGCACTTATTTCTAAAATGCCAATCGGCAACTATATCTGAAATGCTTATCGGCACCTATATCTGAAATGCCTATCGGCACCAATTTTTGAAATGCCTATCGTAAACTACATCTAAAATGCCTATCAGCACCTATATTTGAAATGCCTATCGGCAACCATATCTGGAATGCCTATCGGCACCTATATTTGAAATGCCTATCGGCTTCTATATCTGAAATGCCTATCGACACCTATTATTAAACAGCCAATCGGCAACTATATCTGGAATGCCTATCGGCACCTATATTTGAAATGCCTATCGGCTTCTATATCTGAAATCCCTATCGACACCTATTTTTAAAATGCCAATTGGCAACTATTTCTGAAATGCCTATCGGTACCTATATCTGAAATGCCTATCGGCACCTATTTTTGAAATGCCTATCGGAAACTACATCTGAAATGCCTATCAGCACCTATATTTGAAATGCCTATCGGCAACCATATCTGGAATGCCTATCGGCACCTATATTTGAAATGCCTATCGGCTTCTGTATCTGAAATGCCTATCGGCACCAATTTTTAAAATGCCAATCGGCAACTATATCTGAAGTGCCTATCGGCACCTATATCTGAAATGCCTATCGGCACCTATTTTTGAAATGCCTATCGAAAACTACATCTGAAATGCCTATCAGCACCTATATTTGAAATGCCTATCGGCAACCACATCAGAAATGCCTATCGGCACCTATCTCTGAAATGCCTTTCGGCATTTATATCTGAAATGCCTATCGACACCTCTATTTGAATGCCTATCGGCACCTATATTTCAAATGCCTATCGGCAACTATATCTGATATGCTTATCGGCACCTGTATCTGAAATGCCTATCGGCACCTATTTTTGAAATGCCTATCGGAAACTACATCTAAAATGCCTATCGGCACCTATTTTTAAAATGCCAATCGGCAACTATATCTGAAATGCCTATCGGCACCTATATCTGAAATGCCTATCGGCATCTATTTTTGAAATGCCTATCGGAAACTACATCTGAAATGCCTATCAGCACCTATATTTGAAATGCCTATCGGCAACCATATCTGAAATGCCTATCGACACCTATATTTGAGATACCTATCGGCTTCTATATCTGAAATGCCTATCGGCACTTATTTCTAAAATGCCAATCGGCAACTATATCTGAAATGCCTATCGGCACCTATATCTGAAATGCCTATCGGCAACCATATCTGGAATGCCTATCGGCAACTATATCTGTAATGCCTATCGGCACCTATATTTGAAATGCGTATCGGCTTCTATATCTAAAATGCCTATCGGCACCTATATCTGAAATGCCTATCGGCACCAATTTTTGAAATGCCTATCGGAAACTATATCTGAAATGCCTATCGGCACCTATATCTGAAATGCCTATCGGCACCTATTTTTGAAATGCCTATCGGAAACTACATCTGAAATGCCTATCAGCACCTATATTTGAAATGCCTATCGGCAACCATATCTGGAATGCCTATTGGCACCTATATTTGAAATCCCTATCGGCTTCTGTATCTGAAATGCCTATCGGCACCAATTTTTAAAATGCCAATCGGCAACTATATCTAAAGTGCCTATCGGCACCTATATCTGAAATGCCTATCGGCACCTATTTTTGAAATGCCTATCGAAAACTACATCTGAAATGCCTATCAGCACCTACATTTGAAATGCCTATCGGCAACCACATCAGAAAAACCTATCGGCACCTATCTCTGAAATGCCTTTCGGCATTTATATCTGAAATGCCTATCGACACCTATATTTGAATGCCTATCGGCACCTATATTTTAAATGCCTATCGGCAACTATATCTGATATGCCTATCGGCACCTATATCTGAAATGCCTATCGGCACCTATTTTTGAAATGCCTATCGGAAACTACATCTAAAATGCCTATCGGCACCTATTTTTAAAATGCCAATCGGCAACTATATCTGAAATGCCTATCGGCACCTATATCTGAAATGCCTATCGGCACCTATTTTTGAAATGCCTATCGGAAACTACAATTGAAATGCCTATCAGCACCTATATTTGAAATGCCTATCGGCAACCATATCTGAAATGCCTATCGACACCTATATTTGAAATACCTATCGGCTTCTATATCTGAAATGCCTATCGGCACTTATTTCTAAAATGCCAATCGGCAACTATATCTGAAATGCTTATCGGCACCTATACCTGAAATGCCTATCGGCACCAATTTTTGAAATGCCTATCGTAAACTACATCTGAAATGCCTATCAGCACCTATATTTGAAATGCCTATCGGCAACCATATCTGGAATGCCTATCGGCACCTATATCTGAAATGCCTATCGGTACCTAATTTTGAAATGCCTATCGGAAACTACATCTAAAATGCCTATCAGCACTTATATTTGAAATGCCTATCGGCAACCATATCTGGAATGCCTACCGGCACCTATATTTGAAATGCCAAACGGCTTCTATATCTGAAATGCCTATCGGCACCTAGTTTTAAAATGCTAATCGGCAACTATATCTGAAATGCCTATCGGCACCTATATCTGAAATGCCTATCGGCACCTATTTTTGAAATGCCTTTCGGAAACTACATCTGAAATGCCTATCTGGTCCTAAATTTGAAATGCCTATCGGCAACCATATCTGGAATGCCTATCGACACCTATATTTGAAATACCTATCGGCTTCTATAACTGAAATGCCTATCGGCACCTGTTTTTAAAATGCCAATCGGCAACTATATCTGAAATGACTATCGGCACCTATATCTGAAATGCCTATCGGCATCAATTTTTGAAATGCCTATCGGAAACTACATCTAAAATGCCTATCAGCACCTATATTTGAAATGCCTATCGGCAACCATATCTGGAATGCCTATCGGCACCTATATTTGAAATGCCTATCGGCTTCTATATCTGAAATGTCTATCGACACCTATTTTTAAACAGCCAATCGGCAACTATATCTGAAATGCCTATCGGCACCTATATCTGAAATGCCTATCGGCACCTATTTTTGAAATGCCTATCGGAAACTACATCTGAAATGCCTATCAGCACCTATATTTGAAATGCCTATCGGCAACCATATCTGGAATGCCTATCGGCACCTATATCTGAAATGCCTATCGGCACCTATTTTTGAAATGCCTATCGGAAACTACATCTGAAATGCCTATCAGCACCTATATTTGAAATGCCTATCGGCAACCATATCTGGAATGCCAATCGGCAACTATATCTGAAATGCCTATCGGCACCTATATCTGAAATGCCTATCGACACCTATTTTTAAAATGCCAATCGGCAACTATATCTGTAATGCCTATCGGCACCTATATCTGAAATGCCTATCGCCACCTATTTTTGAAATGCCTATCGGAAACTACATCTGAAATGCTTATCAGCACCAATATTTGAAATGCCTATCGGCAACCATATCTGGAATGCCTATCGGCACCTATATTTGAAATGCCTATCGGCACCTATATCTGAAATGCCTATCGGCACCTATATCTGAAATGCCTATCGGTACCAATTTTTGAAATGCCTATCTGAAACTACATCTGAAATGCCTATCAGCACCTATATTTGAAATGCCTATCGGCAAACATATCTGGAATGCCTATCGGCACCTATATTTGAAATGCCTATCGGCACCTATATCTGAAATGCCTATCGGCACCTATTTTTAAAATGCCAATCGGCAACTATATCTGAAATGCCTATCGGCACCTATATCTGAAATGCCTATCGGCACCTATTTTTGAAATGCCTATCGGAAAATACATCTTAAATGCCTATCAGCACCTATATTTGAAATGCCTATCGGCAACCATATCTGGAATGCCAATCGGCAACTAAATCTGAAATGCCTATCGGCACCTATATCTGAAATGCCTATCGACACCTATTTTTAAAATGCCAATCGGCAACTTTATCTGTAATGCCTATCGGCACCTATATCTGAAATGCCTATCGGCACCTATTTTTGAAATGCCTATCGGATGAAATGCTTATCAGCACCAATATTTGAAAAGCCTATCGGCAACCATATCTGGAATGACTATCGGCACCTATATTTGAAATGCCTATCGGCTTCTTTATCTGAAATGCCTATCGGCACCTATTTTTAAATGCCAATTGGCAACTATATCTGAAATGCCTATCGGCACCTATATCTAAAATGCCCATCGGCACCTATTTTTGAAATGCCTATGGGAACCTACATCTGAAATGCCTATCAGCACCTATATTTGAAATGCCTATCGGCAACCATATCTGAAATGCCTATCGGCACCTATATTTGAAATGCCTATCGGCATCTATATCTGAAATGCCTATCGGCACCTATTTTTAAAATGCCAATCGGCAACTATATCTCAAATGCCTATCGGCACCAATATCTGAAATGCCTATCGGCACCTATTTTTGAAATGCCTATCGGAAACTACATCTGAAATGCCTATCAGCACCTATATTTGAAATGCCTATCGGCAACCATATCTGGAATGCCTATCGGCACCTATATCTGAAATGCCTTTCGGCATTTATATCTGAAATGCCTATCGACACCTATTTTTAAAATGCTAATCGGCAACTATATCTGAAATGCCTATCGGCACCTATATCTGAAATGCCTATCGGCACCAATTTTTGAAATGCCTATCGGAAACTATATCTGAAATGCCTATCGGCACCTATATCTGAAATGCCTATCGACACCTATTTTTAAAATGCCAATCGGCAACTATATCTGTAATGCCTATCGGCACCTATATTTGAAATGCGTATTGGCTTCTATATCTGAAATGCCTATCGGCACCTATATCTGAAATGCCTATCGGCACCAATTTTTGAAATGCCTATCGGAAACTACATCTGAAATGCCTATCGGCACCTATATCTGAAATGCCTATCGGCACCTATTTTTGAAATGCCTATCGGAAACTACATCTGAAATGCCTATCAGCACCTATATTTGAAATGCCTATCGGCAACCATATCTGGAATGCCTATCGGCACCTATATTTGAAATGCCTATCGGCTTCTGTATCTGAAATGCCTATCGGCACCAATTTTTAAAATGCCAATCGGCAACTATATCTGAAGTGCCTATCGGCACCTATATCTGAAATGCCTATCGGCACCTATTTTTGAAATGCCTATCGAAAACTACATCTGAAATGCCTATCATCACCTATATTTGAAATGCCTATCGGCAACCACATCAGAAATGCCTATCGGCACCTATCTCTGAAATGCCTTTCGGCATTTATATCTGAAATGCCTATCGACACCTATATTTGAATGCCTATCGGCACCTATATTTTAAATGCCTATCGGCAACTATATCTGATATCCCTATCGGCACCTATATCTGAAATGCCTATCGGCACCTATTTTTGAAATGCCTATCGGAAACTACATCTAAAATGCCTATCGGCACCTATTTTTAAAATGCCAATCGGCAACTATATCTGAAATGCCTATCGGCACCAATATCTGAAATGCCTATCGGCACCTATTTTTGAAATGCCTATCGGAAACTATATCTGAAATGCCTACCAGCACCTATATTTGAAATGCCTATCGGCAACCATATCTGAAATGCCTGTCGACACCTATATTTGAAATACCTATCGGCTTCTATACCTGAAATGCCTATCGGCACTTATTTCTAAAATGCCAATCGGCAACTATATCTGAAAAGCCTATCGGCACCTATATCTGAAATGCCTATCGGCAACCATATCTGGAATGCCTATCGGCACCTATTTTTGAAATGCCTATCGGAAACTACATCTGAAATGCCTATCAGCACCTATATTTGAAATGCCTATCGGCAACCATATCTGGAATGCCTATCGGCACCTATATCTGAAATGCCTTTCGGCATTTATATCTGAAATGCCTATCGACACCTATTTTTAAAATGCCAATCGGCAACTATATCTGAAATGCCTATCGGCACCTATATCTGAAATGCCTATCGGCACCAATTTTTGAAATGCCTATCGGAAACTATATCTGAAATGCCTATCGGCACCTATATCTGAAATGCCTATCGACACCTATTTTTAAAATGCCCATCGGCAACTATATCTGTAATGCCTATAGGCACCTATATTTGAAATGCGTATCGGCTTCTATATCTAAAATGCCTATCGGCACCTATATCTGAAATGCCTATCGGCACCAATTTTTGAAATGCCTATCGGAAACTATATCTGAAATGCCTATCGGCACCTATATCTGAAATGCCTATCAGCAACCATATCAGGAATGCCTATCAGCACCTATATTTGAAATGCCTATCGGCAACCATATCTGGAATGCCTATCGGCACCTGTATTTGAAATGCCTATCGGCTTCTGTATCTGAAATGCCTATCGGCACCAATTTTTAAAATGCCAATCGGCAACTATATCTGAAGTGCCTATCGGCACCTATATCTGAAATGCCTATCGGCACCTATTTTTGAAATGCCTATCAAAAACTACATCATAAATGCCTATCAGCACCTATATTTGAAATGCCTATCGGCAACCACATCAGAAATGCCTATCGGCACCTATCTCTGAAATGCCTTTCGGCATTTATATCTGAAATGCCTATCGACACCTATATTTGAATGCCTATCGGCAACTATATCTGATATGCCTATCGGCACCTATATCTGAAATGCCTATCGGCACCTATTTTTGAAATGCCTATCGGAAACTACATCTAAAATGCCTATCGGCACCTATTTTTAAAATGCCAATCGGCAACTATATCTGAAATGCCTATCGGCACCTATATCTGAAATGCCTATCGGCACCTATTTTTGAAATGCCTATCGGAAACTACATCTGAAATGCCTATCAGCACCTATATTTGAAATGCCTATCGGCAACCATATCTGAAATGCCTATCGACACCTATATTTGAAATACCTATCGGCTTCTATATCTGAAATGCCTATCGGCACCTATTTTTGAAATGCCTATCGGAAACTATATCTGAAATGCCTATCGGCACCTATATCTGAAATGCCTATCAGCAACCATATCAGGAATGCCTATCAGCACCTATATTTGAAATGCCTATCGGCAACCATATCTTGAATGCCTATCGGCACCTATATTTGAAATGCCTATCGGCTTCTATATCTGAAATCCCTATCGACACCTATTTTTAAAATGCCAATTGGCAACTATTTCTGAAATGCCTATCGGTACCTATATCTGAAATGCCTATCGGTACCTAATTTTGAAATGCCTATCGGAAACTACATCTAAAATGCCTATCAGCACTTATATTTGAAATGCCTATCGGCAACCATATCTGGAATGCCTACCGGCACCTATATTTGAAATACCAAACGGCTTCTATATCTGAAATGCCTATCGGCACCTAGTTTTAAAATGCCAATCGGCAACTATATCTGAAATGCAAATCGGCACCTATATCTGAAATGCCTATCGGCACCTATTTTTGAAATGCCTTTCGGAAACTACATTTGAAATGCCTATCTGGTCCTAAATTTGAAATGCCTATCGGCAACCATATCTGGAATGCCTATCGACACCTATATTTGAAATACCTATCGGCTTCTATAACTGAAATGCCTATCGGCACCTGTTTTTAAAATGCCAATCGGCAACTATATCTGAAATGACTATCGGCACCTATATCTGAAATGCCTATCGGCATCAATTTTTGAAATGCCTATCGGAAACTACATCTAAAATGCCTATCAGCACCTATATTTGAAATGCCTATCGGCAACCATATCTGGAATGCCTATCGGCACCTATATTTGAAATGCCTATCGGCTTCTATATCTGAAATGCCTGTCGACACCTATTTTTAAACAGTCAATCGGCAACTATATCTGAAATGCCTATCGGCACCTAGTTTTAAAATGCCAATCGGCAACTATATCTGAAATGCCTATCGGCAACCATATCTGGAATGCCTATCGGCACCTATTTTTGAGAAGCCTATCGGAAACTACATCTGAAATGCCTATCAGCAACTATATTTGAAATGCCTATAGGCAACCATATCTGGAATGCCTATCGGCACCTATATCTGAAATGCCTTTCGGCATTTATATCTGAAATGCCTATCGACACCTATTTTTAAAATGCCAATCGGCAACTATATCTGAAATGCCTATCGGCACCTATATCTGAAATGCCAATCGGCACCAATTTTTTAAATGCCTATCGGAAACTACATCTGAAATGCCTATCAGCACCTATATTTGAAATGCCTATCGGCAACCATATCTGGAATGCCTATCGGCACCTATAACTGAAATGCCTTTCGGCATTTATATCTGTAACGCCTATCGACACCTATTTTTAAAATGCCAATCGGCAACTATATCTGAAATGCCTATCGGCACCATTATCTGAAATGCCTATCGGCACCAATTTTTGAAATGCCTATCGGAAACTATATCTGAAATGCCTATCGGCACCTATATCTGAGATGCCTATCGACACCTATTTTTAAAATGTCAATCGGCAACTATATCTGTAATGCCTATCGCACCTATATTTGAAATGCCTATCGGCTTCTATATCTGAAATGCCTATCGGCACCTATTTTTAAAATGCCAATCGGCAACTATATCTGAAATGCCTATCGGCACCTATATCTGAAATGCCTATCGACACCTATTTTTGAAATGCCTATCGGAAACTACATCTGAAATGCCTATCAGCACCTATATTTGAAATGCCTATCGGCAACCATATCTGGAATGCCTATCGGCACCTATATTTGAAATGCCTATCGGCTTCTATATCTGAAATGCCTATCGGCACCTATTTTTAAAATGCCAATCGGCAACTATATATGTAATGCCTATCGGCACCAATATCTGAAATGCCTATCGGCACCTATTTTTGAAATGCCTATCGGAAACTACATCTGAAATGCTTATCAGCACCAATATTTGAAATGCCTATCGGCAACCATATCTGAAAGGCGTATCGACACCTATATTTGAAATACTTATCGGCTTCTATCTCTGAAATGCCTATCGGCACCTATTTTTAAAATGAAAATCGGCAACTATATCTGAAATGCCTATCGGCACCTATATCTGAAATGCCAATCGGCACTAATTTTTGAAATGCCTATCGGAAACTACATCTGAAATGCCTATCAGCACCTATATTTGAAATGCCTATCGGCAACCATATCTGGAATGCCTATCGGCACCTATATTTGAAATGCCTATCGGCTTCTATATCTGAAATGCCTATCGGCACCTATTTTTAAAATGCCAATCGGCAAGTATATATGTAATGCCTATCGGCACCTATATCTGAAATGCCTATCGGCACCTATTTTTGACATGCCTATCGGAAACTACATCTGAAATGCTTATCAGCACCAATATTTGAAATGCCTATCGGCAACCATATCTGAAAGGCGTATCGACACCTATATTTGAAATACTTATCGGCTTCTATCTCTGAAATGCCTATCGGCACCTATTTTTAAAATGCCAATCGGCAACTATATCTGAAATGCCTATCGGCACCTATATCTGAAATGCCAATCGGCACTAATTTTTGAAATGCCTATCGGAAACTACATCTGAAATGCCTATCAGCACCTATATTTGAAATGCCTATCGGCAACCATATCTGGAATGCCTATCGGCACCTATATCTGAAATGCCTTTCGGCATTTAATACTGAAATGCCTATCGACACCTATTTTTAAAATGTCAATCGGCAAATATATCTGAAATGCCTATCGGCACCTATATCTGAAATGCCTATCGACACCAATTTTTGAAATGCCTATCGGAAACTACATCTGAAATGCCTTCAGCACCTATATTTGAAATGCCTATCGGCAACCATATCTGGAATGCATATCGGCACCTATATTTGAAATGCCTATCGGCTTCTAAATCTGAAATGCCTATCGGCACTTATTTCTAAAATGCCAATCGGCAACTATATCTGAAATGCCTATCGGCACTTATATCTGAAATGCCTATCGGCACCAATTTTTGAAATGCCTATCGGAAACTACATCTGAAATGCCTATCAGCACCTATATTTGAAATGCCTATCGGCAAAAATATCTGGAATGCCTATCTGCACCTATATTTGAAATGCCTTTCGGCTTCTATATCTGAAATCCCTATCGACACCTATTTTTAAAATGCCAATTGGCAACTATTTCTGAAATGCCTATCGGCACCTATATATGAAATGCCTATCGGTACCTATTTTTGAAATGCCTATCGGAAACTACATCTGAAATGCCTATCAGCACTTATATTTGAAATGCCTATCGGCAACCATATCTGGAATGCCTATCGGCACCTATATTTGAAATGCCAAACGGCTTCTATATCTGAAATGCCTATCGGCACCTAGTTTTAAAATGCCAATCGGCAACTATATCTGAAATGCCTATCGGCACCTATATCTAAAATGCCTATCGGCACCTATTTTTGAAATGCCTTTCGGAAACTACATCTGAAATGCCTATCTGCTCCTAAATTTGAAATGCCTATCGGCAACCATATCTGGAATGCCTATCGGCACCTATATTTGAAGTGCCTATCGGATTCTATATCTGAAATGCCTATCGACACCTATTTTTAAAATGCCATTCGGCAACTATATCTGAAATGCCTATCGGCACCTATTTTTGAAATGCCTTTCGGAAACTACATCTGAAATGCCTATCTGCTCCTAAATTTGAAATGCCTATCGGCAACCCTATCTGGAATGCCTATCGGCACCTATATCTGAAATGCCTATCGGTACCAATTTTTGAAATGCCTATCTGAAACTACATCTGAAATGCCTATCAGCACCTATATTTGAAATGCCTATCGGCAAACATATCTGGAATGCCTATCGGCACCTATATTTGAAATGCCTATCGGCACCTATATCTGAAATGCCTATCGGCACCTATTTTTAAAATGCCAATCGGCAACTATATCTGAAATGCCTATCGGCACCTATATCTGAAATGCCTATCGGCACCTATTTTTGAAATGCCTATCGGAAAATACATCTTAAATGCCTATCAGCACCTATATTTGAAATGCCTATCGGCAACCATATCTGGAATGCCAATCGGCAACTAAATCTGAAATGCCTATCGGCACCTATATCTGAAATGCCTATCGACACCTATTTTTAAAATGCCAATCGGCAACTTTATCTGTAATGCCTATCGGCACCTATATCTGAAATGCCTATCGGCACCAATTTTGGAAATGCCTATCGGAAACTACATCTGAAATGCTTATCAGCACCAATATTTGAAAAGCCTATCGGCAACCATATCTGGAATGACTATCGGCACCTATATTTGAAATGCCTATCGGCTTCTTTATCTGAAATGCCTATCGGCACCTATTTTTAAATGCCAATTGGCAACTATATCTGAAATGCCTATCGGCACCTATATCTAAAATGCCCATCGGCACCTATTTTTGAAATGCCTATGGGAACCTACATCTGAAATGCCTATCAGCACCTATATTTGAAATGCCTATCGGCAACCATATCTGAAATGCCTATCGGCACCTATATTTGAAATGCCTATCGGCATCTATATCTGAAATGCCTATCGGCACCTATTTTTAAAATGCCAATCGGCAACTATATCTCAAATGCCTATCGGCACCAATATCTGAAATGCCTATCGGCACCTATTTTTGAAATGCCTATCGGAAACTACATCTGAAATGCCTATCAGCACCTATATTTGAAATGCCTATCGGCAACCATATCTGGAATGCCTATCGGCACCTATATCTGAAATGCCTTTCGGCATTTATATCTGAAATGCCTATCGACACCTATTTTTAAAATGCTAATCGGCAACTATATCTGAAATGCCTATCGGCACCTATATCTGAAATGCCTATCGGCACCAATTTTTGAAATGCCTATCGGAAACTATATCTGAAATGCCTATCGGCACCTATATCTGAAATGCCTATCGACACCTATTTTTAAAATGCCAATCGGCAACTATATCTGTAATGCCTATCGGCACCTATATTTGAAATGCGTATTGGCTTCTATATCTGAAATGCCTATCGGCACCTATATCTGAAATGCCTATCGGCACCAATTTTTGAAATGCCTATCGGAAACTACATCTGAAATGCCTATCGGCACCTATATCTGAAATGCCTATCGGCACCTATTTTTGAAATACCTATCGGAAACTACATCTGAAATGCCTATCAGCACCTATATTTGAAATGCCTATCGGCAACCATATCTGGAATGCCTATCGGCACCTATATTTGAAATGCCTATCGGCTTCTGTATCTGAAATGCCTATCGGCACCAATTTTTAAAATGCCAATCGGCAACTATATCTGAAGTGCCTATCGGCACCTATATCTGAAATGCCTATCGGCACCTATTTTTGAAATGCCTATCGAAAACTACATCTGAAATGCCTATCATCACCTATATTTGAAATGCCTATCGGCAACCACATCAGAAATGCCTATCGGCACCTATCTCTGAAATGCCTTTCGGCATTTATATCTGAAATGCCTATCGACACCTATATTTGAATGCCTATCGGCACCTATATTTTAAATGCCTATCGGCAACTATATCTGATATCCCTATCGGCACCTATATCTGAAATGCCTATCGGCACCTATTTTTGAAATGCCTATCGGAAACTACATCTAAAATGCCTATCGGCACCTATTTTTAAAATGCCAATCGGCAACTATATCTGAAATGCCTATCGGCACCTATATCTGAAATGCCTATCGGCACCTATTTTTGAAATGCCTATCGGAAACTATATCTGAAATGCCTACCAGCACCTATATTTGAAATGCCTATCGGCAACCATATCTGAAATGCCTGTCGACACCTATATTTGAAATACCTATCGGCTTCTATATCTGAAATGCCTATCGGCACTTATTTCTAAAATGCCAATCGGCAACTATATCTGAAATGCCTATCGGCACCTATATCTGAAATGCCTATCGGCAACCATATCTGGAATGCCTATCGGCACCTATTTTTGAAATGCCTATCGGAAACTACATCTGAAATGCCTATCAGCACCTATATTTGAAATGCCTATCGGCAACCATATCTGGAATGCCTATCGGCACCTATATCTGAAATGCCTTTCGGCATTTATATCTGAAATGCCTATCGACACCTATTTTTAAAATGCCAATCGGCAACTATATCTGAAATGCCTATCGGCACCTATATCTGAAATGCCTATCGGCACCAATATTTGAAATGCCTATCGGAAACTATATCTGAAATGCCTATCGGCACCTATATCTGAAATGCCTATCGACACCTATTTTTAAAATGCCCATCGGCAACTATATCTGTAATGCCTATAGGCACCTATATTTGAAATGCGTATCGGCTTCTATATCTAAAATGCCTATCGGCACCTATATCTGAAATGCCTATCGGCACCAATTTTTGAAATGCCTATCGGAAACTATATCTGAAATGCCTATCGGCACCTATATCTGAAATGCCTATCAGCAACCATATCAGGAATGCCTATCAGCACCTATATTTGAAATGCCTATCGGCAACCATATCTGGAATGCCTATCAACACCTGTATTTGAAATGCCTATCGGCTTCTGTATCTGAAATGCCTATCGGCACCAATTTTTAAAATGCCAATCGGCAACTATATCTGAAGTGCCTATCGGCACCTATATCTGAAATGCCTATCGGCACCTATTTTTGAAATGCCTATCAAAAACTACATCATAAATGCCTATCAGCACCTATATTTGAAATGCCTATCGGCAACCACATCAGAAATGCCTATCGGCACCTATCTCTGAAATGCCTTTCGGCATTTATATCTGAAATGCCTATCGACACCTATATTTGAATGCCTATCGGCACCTATATTTTAAATGCCTATCGGCAACTATATCTGATATGCCTATCGGCACCTATATCTGAAATGCCTATCGGCACCTATTTTTGAAATGCCTATCGGAAACTACATCTAAAATGCCTATCGGCACCTATTTTTAAAATGCCAATCGGCAACTATATCTGAAATGCCTATCGGCACCTATATCTGAAATGCCTATCGGCACCTATTTTTGAAATGCCTATCGGAAACTACATCTGAAATGCCTATCAGCACCTATATTTGAAATGCCTATCGGCAACCATATCTGAAATGCCTATCGACACCTATATTTGAAATACCTATCGGCTTCTATATCTGAAATGCCTATCGGCACCTATTTTTAAAATGCCAATCGGCAACTATATCTGAAATGCCTATCGGCACCTATATCTGAAATGCCTATCGGCACAAATTTTTGAAATGCCTATCGTAAACTACATCTGAAATGCCTATCAGCACCTATATTTGAAATGCCTTTCGGCAACCATATCTTGAATGCCTATCGGCACCTATATTTGAAATGCCTATCGGCTTCTATATCTGAAATCCCTATCGACACCTATTTTTAAAATGCCAATTGGCAACTATTTCTGAAATGCCTATCGGTACCTATATCTGAAATGCCTATCGGCATCAATTTTTGAAATGCCTATCGGAAACTACATCTGAAATGCCTATCAGCACCTATATTTGAAATGCCTATCGGCAACCATATCTGAAATGCCTATCGACACCTATATTTGAAATACCTATCGGCTTCTATATCTGAAATGCCTATCGGCACCTATTTTTAAAATGCCAATCGGCAACTATATCTGAAATGCCTATCGGCACCTATATCTGAAATGCCTATCGGCACAAATTTTTGAAATGCCTATCGTAAACTACATCTGAAATGCCTATCAGCACCTAAATTTGAAATGCCTATCGGCAACCATATCTGGAATGCCTATCGACACCTATATTTGAAATACCTATCGGCTTCTATAACTGAAATGCCTATCGGCACCTGTTTTTAAAATGCCAATCGGCAACTATATCTGAAATGACTATCGGCACCTATATCTGAAATGCCTATCGGCATCAATTTTTGAAATGCCTATCGGAAACTACATCTAAAATGCCTATCAGCACCTATATTTGAAATGCCTATCGGCAACCATATCTGGAGTGCCTATCGGCACCTATATTTGAAATGCCTATCGGCTTCTATATCTGAAATGCCTATCGACACCTATTTTTAAACAGTCAATCGGCAACTATATCTGAAATGCCTATCGGCACCTAGTTTTAAAATGCCAATCGGCAACTATATCTGAAATGCCTATCGGCAACCATATCTGGAATGCCTATCGGCACCTATTTTTGAAATGCCTATCGGAAACTACATCTGAAATGCCTATCAGCACCTATATTTGAAATGCCTATCGGCAACCATATCTGAAATGCCTATCGACACCTATATTTGAAATACCTATCGGCTTCTATATCTGAAATGCCTATCGGCACCTATTTTTAAAATGCCAATCGGCAACTATATCTGAAATGCCTATCGGCACCTATATCTGAAATGCCTATCGGCACAAATTTTTGAAATGCCTATCGTAAACTACATCTGAAATGCCTATCAGCACCTATATTTGAAATGCCTATCGGCAACCATATCTTGAATGCCTATCGGCACCTATATTTGAAATGCCTATCGGCTTCTATATCTGAAATCCCTATCGACACCTATTTTTAAAATGCCAATTGGCAACTATTTCTGAAATGCCTATCGGTACCTATATCTGAAATGCCTATCGGTACCTAATTTTGAAATGCCTATCGGAAACTACATCTAAAATGCCTATCAGCACTTATATTTGAAATGCCTATCGGCAACCATATCTGGAATGCCTACCGGCACCTATATTTGAAATGCCAAACGGCTTCTATATCTGAAATGCCTATCGGCACCTAGTTTTAAAATGCCAATCGGCAACTATATCTGAAATGCAAATCGGCACCTATATCTGAAATGCCTATCGGCACCTATTTTTGAAATGCCTTTCGGAAACTACATTTGAAATGCCTATCTGGTCCTAAATTTGAAATGCCTATCGGCAACCATATCTGGAATGCCTATCGACACCTATATTTGAAATACCTATCGGCTTCTATAACTGAAATGCCTATCGGCACCTGTTTTTAAAATGCCAATCGGCAACTATATCTGAAATGACTATCGGCACCTATATCTGAAATGCCTATCGGCATCAATTTTTGAAATGCCTATCGGAAACTACATCTAAAATGCCTATCAGCACCTATATTTGAAATGCCTATCGGCAACCATATCTGGAATGCCTATCGGCACCTATATCTGAAATGCCTTTCGGCATTTATATCTGAAATGCCTATCGACACCTATTTTTAAAATGCTAATCGGCAACTATATCTGAAATGCCTCTCGGCACCTATATCTGAAATGCCTATCGGCACCAATTTTTGAAATGCCTATCGGAAACTATATCTGAAATGCCTATCGGCACCTATATCTGAAATGCCTATCGACACCTATTTTTAAAATGCCAATCGGCAAATATATCTGTAATGCCTATCGGCACCTATATTTGAAATGCGTATTGGCTTCTATATCTGAAATGCCTATCGGCACCTATATCTGAAATGCCTATCGGCACCAATTTTTGAAATGCCTATCGGAAACTACATCTGAAATGCCTATCGGCACCTATATCTAAAATGCCTATCGGCACCTATTTTTGAAATACCTATCGGAAACTACATCTGAAATGCCTATCAGCACCTATATTTGAAATGCCTATCGGCAACCATATCTGGAATGCCTATCGGCACCTATATTTGAAATGCCTATCGGCTTCTGTATCTGAAATGCCTATCGGCACCAATTTTTAAAATGCCAATCGGCAACTATATCTGAAGTGCCAATCGGCACCTATATCTGAAATGCCTATCGGCACCTATTTTTGAAATGCCTATCGAAAACTACATCTGAAATGCCTATCATCACCTATATTTGAAATGCCTATCGGCAACCACATCAGAAATGCCTATCGGCACCTGTCTCTGAAATGCCTTTCGGCATTTATATCTGAAATGCCTATCGACACCTATATTTGAATGCCTATCGGCACCTATATTTTAAATGCCTATCGGCAACTATATCTGATATCCCTATCGGCACCTATATCTGAAATGCCTATCGGCACCTATTTTTGAAATGCCTATCGGAAACTACATCTAAAATGCCTATCGGCACCTATTTTTAAAATGCCAATCGGCAACTATATCTGAAATGCCTATCGGCACCTATATCTGAAATGCCTATCGGCACCTATTTTTGAAATGCCTATCGGAAACTATATCTGAAATGCCTACCAGCACCTATATTTGAAATGCCTATCGGCAACCATATCTGAAATGCCTGTCGACACCTATATTTGAAATACCTATCGGCTTCTATATCTGAAATGCCTATCGGCACTTATTTCTAAAATGCCAATCGGCAACTATATCTGAAATGCCTATCGGCACCTATATCTGAAATGCCTATCGGCAACCATATCTGGAATGCCTATCGGCACCTATTTTTGAAATGCCTATCGGAAACTACATCTGAAATGCCTATCAGCACCTATATTTGAAATGCCTATCGGCAACCATATCTGGAATGCCTATCGGCACCTATATCTGAAATGCCTTTCGGCATTTATATCTGAAATGCCTATCGACACCTATTTTTAAAATGCCAATCGGCAACTATATCTGAAATGCCTATCGGCACCTATATCTGAAATGCCTATCGGCACCAATATTTGAAATGCCTATCGGAAACTATATCTGAAATGCCTATCGGCACCTATATCTGAAATGCCTATCGACACCTATTTTTAAAATGCCCATCGGCAACTATATCTGTAATGCCTATAGGCACCTATATTTGAAATGCGTATCGGCTTCTATATCTAAAATGCCTATCGGCACCTATATCTGAAATGCCTATCGGCACCAATTTTTGAAATGCCTATCGGAAACTATATCTGAAATGCCTATCGGCACCTATATCTGAAATGCCTATCAGCAACCATATCAGGAATGCCTATCAGCACCTATATTTGAAATGCCTATCGGCAACCATATCTGGAATGCCTATCAACACCTGTATTTGAAATGCCTATCGGCTTCTGTATCTGAAATGCCTATCGGCACCAATTTTTAAAATGCCAATCGGCAACTATATCTGAAGTGCCTATCGGCACCTATATCTGAAATGCCTATCGGCACCTATTTTTGAAATGCCTATCAAAAACTACATCATAAATGCCTATCAGCACCTATATTTGAAATGCCTATCGGCAACCACATCAGAAATGCCTATCGGCACCTATCTCTGAAATGCCTTTCGGCATTTATATCTGAAATGCCTATCGACACCTATATTTGAATGCCTATCGGCACCTATATTTTAAATGCCTATCGGCAACTATATCTGATATGCCTATCGGCACCTATATCTGAAATGCCTATCGGCACCTATTTTTGAAATGCCTATCGGAAACTACATCTAAAATGCCTATCGGCACCTATTTTTAAAATGCCAATCGGCAACTATATCTGAAATGCCTATCGGCACCTATATCTGAAATGCCTATCGGCACCTATTTTTGAAATGCCTATCGGAAACTACATCTGAAATGCCTATCAGCACCTATATTTGAAATGCCTATCGGCAACCATATCTGAAATGCCTATCGACACCTATATTTAAAATACCTATCGGCTTCTATATCTGAAATGCCTATCGGCACCTATTTTTAAAATGCCAATCGGCAACTATATCTGAAATGCCTATCGGCACCTATATCTGAAATGCCTATCGGCACAAATTTTTGAAATGCCTATCGTAAACTACATCTGAAATGCCTATCAGCACCTATATTTGAAATGCCTATCGGCAACCATATCTTGAATGCCTATCGGCACCTATATTTGAAATGCCTATCGGCTTCTATATCTGAAATCCCTATCGACACCTATTTTTAAAATGCCAATTGGCAACTATTTCTGAAATGCCTATCGGTACCTATATCTGAAATGCCTATCGGCATCAATTTTTGAAATGCCTATCGGAAACTACATCTGAAATGCCTATCAGCACCTATATTTGAAATGCCTATCGGCAACCATATCTGAAATGCCTATCGACACCTATATTTGAAATACCTATCGGCTTCTATATCTGAAATGCCTATCGGCACCTATTTTTAAAATGCCAATCGGCAACTATATCTGAAATGCCTATCGGCACCTATATCTGAAATGCCTATCGGCACAAATTTTTGAAATGCCTATCGTAAACTACATCTGAAATGCCTATCAGCACCTAAATTTGAAATGCCTATCGGCAACCATATCTGGAATGCCTATCGACACCTATATTTGAAATACCTATCGGCTTCTATAACTGAAATGCCTATCGGCACCTGTTTTTAAAATGCCAATCGGCAACTATATCTGAAATGACTATCGGCACCTATATCTGAAATGCCTATCGGCATCAATTTTTGAAATGCCTATCGGAAACTACATCTAAAATGCCTATCAGCACCTATATTTGAAATGCCTATCGGCAACCATATCTGGAGTGCCTATCGGCACCTATATTTGAAATGCCTATCGGCTTCTATATCTGAAATGCCTATCGACACCTATTTTTAAACAGTCAATCGGCAACTATATCTGAAATGCCTATCGGCACCTAGTTTTAAAATGCCAATCGGCAACTATATCTGAAATGCCTATCGGCAACCATATCTGGAATGCCTATCGGCACCTATTTTTGAAATGCCTATCGGAAACTACATCTGAAATGCCTATCAGCACCTATATTTGAAATGCCTATCGGCAACCATATCTGAAATGCCTATCGACACCTATATTTGAAATACCTATCGGCTTCTATATCTGAAATGCCTATCGGCACCTATTTTTAAAATGCCAATCGGCAACTATATCTGAAATGCCTATCGGCACCTATATCTGAAATGCCTATCGGCACAAATTTTTGAAATGCCTATCGTAAACTACATCTGAAATGCCTATCAGCACCTATATTTGAAATGCCTATCGGCAACCATATCTTGAATGCCTATCGGCACCTATATTTGAAATGCCTATCGGCTTCTATATCTGAAATCCCTATCGACACCTATTTTTAAAATGCCAATTGGCAACTATTTCTGAAATGCCTATCGGTACCTATATCTGAAATGCCTATCGGTACCTAATTTTGAAATGCCTATCGGAAACTACATCTAAAATGCCTATCAGCACTTATATTTGAAATGCCTATCGGCAACCATATCTGGAATGCCTACCGGCACCTATATTTGAAATGCCAAACGGCTTCTATATCTGAAATGCCTATCGGCACCTAGTTTTAAAATGCCAATCGGCAACTATATCTGAAATGCAAATCGGCACCTATATCTGAAATGCCTATCGGCACCTATTTTTGAAATGCCTTTCGGAAACTACATTTGAAATGCCTATCTGGTCCTAAATTTGAAATGCCTATCGGCAACCATATCTGGAATGCCTATCGACACCTATATTTGAAATACCTATCGGCTTCTATAACTGAAATGCCTATCGGCACCTGTTTTTAAAATGCCAATCGGCAACTATATCTGAAATGACTATCGGCACCTATATCTGAAATGCCTATCGGCATCAATTTTTGAAATGCCTATCGGAAACTACATCTAAAATGCCTATCAGCACCTATATTTGAAATGCCTATCGGCAACCATATCTGGAATGCCTATCGGCACCTATATTTGAAATGCCTATCGGCTTCTATATCTGAAATGCCTATCGACACCTATTTTTAAACAGTCAATCGGCAACTATATCTGAAATGCCTATCGGCACCTAGTTTTAAAATGCCAATCGGCAACTATATCTGAAATGCCTATCGGCAACCATATCTGGAATGCCTATCGGCACCTATTTTTGAAATGCCTATCGGAAACTACATCTGAAATGCCTATCAGCAACTATATTTGAAATGCCTATCGGCAACCATATCTGGAATGCCTATCGGCACCTATATCTGAAATGCCTTTCGGCATTTATATCTGAAATGCCTATTGACACCTATTTTTAAAATGCCAATCGGCAACTATATCTGAAATGCCTATCGGCACCTATATCTGAAATGCCTATCGGCACCAATTTTTGAAATGCCTATCGGAAACTATATCAGAAATGTCTATCGGCACCTATATCTGAAATGCCTATCGACACCTATTTTTAAAATGCCAATTGGCAACTATATCTGTAATGCCTATCGGCACCTATATTTGAAATGCGTATCGGCTTCTATATCTAAAATGCCTATCGGCACCTATATCTGAAATGCCTATCGGCACCAATTTTTGAAATGCCTATCGGAAACTATATCTGAAATGCCTATCGGCACCTATATCTGAAATGCCTATCGGCACCTATTTTTGAAATGCCTATCGGAAACTACATCTGAAATGCCTATCAGCACCTATATTTGAAATGCCTATCGGCAACCATATCTGGAATGCCTATCGGCACCTATATTTGAAATGCCTATCGGCTTCTGTATCTGAAATGCCTATCGGCACCAATTTTTAAAATGCCAATCGGCAACTATATCTGAAGTGCCTATCGGCACCTATATCTGAAATGCCTATCGGCACCTATTTTTGAAATGCCTATCGAAAACTACATCTGAAATGCCTATCAGCACCTATATTAGAAATGCCTATCGGCAACCACATCAGAAATGCCTATCGGCACCTATCTCTGAAATGCCTTTCGGCATTTATATCTGAAATGCCTATCGACACCTATATTTGAATGCCTATCGGCACCTATATTTTAAATGCCTATCGGCAACTATATCTGATATGCCTATCGGCACATATATCTGAAATGCCTATCGGCACCTATTTTTGAAATGCCTATCGGAAACTACATCTAAAATGCCTATCGGCACCTATTTTTAAAATGCCAATCGGCAACTATATCTGAAATGGCTATCGGCACCTATATCTGAAATGCCTATTGGCACCTATTTTTGAAATGCCTATCGGAAACTACATCTGAAATGCCTATCAGCACCTATATTTGAAATGCCTATTGGCAACCATATCTGAAATGCCTATCGACACCTATATTTGAAATACCTATCGGCTTCTATATCTGAAATGCCTATCTGCACTTATTTCTAAAATGCCAATCGGCAACTATATCTGAAATGCTTATCGGCACCTATATCTGAAATGCCTATCGGCACCAATTTTTGAAATGCCTATCGTAAACTACATCTAAAATGCCTATCAGCACCTATATTTCAAATGCCTATCGGCAACCATATCTGGAATGACTATCGGCACCTATATTTGAAATGCCTATCGGCTTCTATATCTGAAATGCCTATCGACACCTATTATTAAACAGCCAATCGGCAACTATATCTGGAATGCCTATCGGCACCTATATTTGAAATGCCTATCGGCTTCTATATCTGAAATCCCTATCGACACTTATTTTTAAAATGCCAATTGGCAACTATTTCTGAAATGCCTATCGGTACCTATATCTGAAATGCCTATCGGTGCCTAATTTTGAAATGCCCATCGGAAACTACATCTAAAATGCCTATCAGCACTTATATTTGAAATGCCTATCGGCAACCATATCTGGAATGCCTACCGGCACCTATATTTGAAATGCCAAACGGCTTCTATATCTGAAATGCCTATCGGCACCTAGTTTTAAAATGCCAATCGGCAACTATATCTGAAATGCCTATCGGCACCTATATCTGAAATGCCTATCGGCACCTATTTTTTAAATGCCTTTCGGAAACTATATCTGAAATGTCTATCTGGTCCTAAATTTGAAATGCCTATCGGCAACCATATCTGAAATGCCTATCGACACCTATATTTGAAATACCTATCGGCTTCTATAACTGAAATGCCTATCGGCACCTGTTTTTAAAATGCCAATCGGCAACTATATCTGAAATGACTATCGGCACCTATATCTGAAATGCCTATCGGCATCAATTTTTGAAATGCCTATCGGAAACTACATCTAAAATGCCTATCAGCACCTATATTTGAAATGCCTATCGGCAACCATATCTGGAATGTCTATCGGCACCTATATTTGAAATGCCTATCGGCTTCTATATCTGAAATGCCTATCGACACCTATTTTTAAACAGCCAATCGGCAACTATATCTGAAATGCCTATCGGCACCTATATCTGAAATGCCTATCGGCACCTATTTTTGAAATGCCTATCGGAAACTACATCTGAAATGCCTATCAGCACCTATATTTGAAATGCCTATCGGCAACCATATCTGGAATGCCTATCGGCACCTATATCTGAAATGCCTATCGGCACCTATTTTTAAAATGCCAATCGGCAACTACATCTGAAATGCCTATCAGCACCAATATTTGAAATGCCTATCAGCAACCATATCTGAAATGCCTATCGACACCTATATTTGAAATACCTATCGGATTCTATATCTGAAATGCCTATCGGCACCTATTTTTAAAATGCCAATCGGCAACTATATCTGAAATCCCTATCGGCACCTATATCTATAATGCCTATCGGCACCAATTTTTGAAATGCCTATCAGAAACTACATCTGAAATGCCTATCAGCACCTATATTTGAAATGCCTATCGGCAACCATATCTGGAATGCACATCGGCACCTATATTTGAAATGCCTATCGGCTTCTATATCTGAAATGCCTATCGGCACCTATTTTTAAAATGCCAATCGGCAACTATATCTGAAATGCCTATCGCACCTATATCTAAAATGCCTATCGGCACCTATTTTTGAAATGCCTTTCGGAAACTACATCTGAAATGCCTATCAGCACCTATATTTGAAATGCCTATCGGCAACCATATCTGGAATGCCTATCGGCACCTATATTTGAAATGCCTATCGGCTTCTATATCTGAAATACCTACCGGCACCTATTTTTGAAATGCCTATCGAAAACTACATCTGAAATGCCTATCAGCACCTATATTTGAAATGCCTATCGGCAACCACATCAGAAATGCCTATCGGCACCTATATCTGAAATGCCTTTCGGCATTTATATCTGAAATGCCTATCGACACCTATATTTGAAATGCCTATCGGCACCTATATTTTAAATGCCTATCGGCAAATATATCTGAAATGCCTATTGGCACCTATATCTGAAATGCCTATCGGCACCTATTTTTGAAATGCCTTTCGGAAAATACATCTGAAATGCCTATCTGCTCCTATATTTGAAATGCCTATCGGCAACCATATCTGAAATGCCTATCGACACCCATATTTGAAATACCTATCGGCTTCTATATCTGAAATGCCTATCGGCACCTGTTTTTAAAATGCCAATCGGCAACTATATCTGAAATGCCTATCGGCACCTATATCTATCGGCATCAGTTTTTGAAATGCCTATGGGAAACTACATCTAAAATGCCTATCAGCACCTATATTTGAAATGCCTATCGGCAACCATATCTGGAATGCCTATCGGCACCTATATTTGAAATGCCTATCGGCTTCTATATCTGAAATGCCTATCGGCACCTATTTTTAAAATGCCAATTGGCAACTATATCTGAAATGCCTATCGGCACCTATATCTGAAATGCCTATCGGCACCTATATCTGAAATGCCTATCGGCACCTATTTTTGAAATGCCTATCGGAAACTACATCTGAAATGCCTATCAGCCCCTATATTTGAAATGCCTATCGGCAACCATATCTGGAATGCCTATCGGCACCTATATTTGAAATGCCTATCGGCTTCTATATCTGAAATGCCTATCGGCACCTATTTTTAAAATGCCAATCGGCAACTACATCTGAAATGCCTATCAGCACCAATATTTGAAATGCCTATCAGCAACCATATCTGAAATGCCTATCGACACCTATATTTGAAATACCTATCGGCTTCTATATCTGAAATGCCTATCGGCACCTATTTTTAAAATGCCAATCGGCAACTATATCTGAAATGCCTATCGGCACCTATATCTATAATGCCTATCGGCACCAATTTTTGAAATGCCTATCAGAAACTACATCTGAAATGCCTATCAGCACCTATATTTCAAATGCCTATCGGCAACCATATCTGGAATGCACATCGGCACCTATATTTGAAATGCCTATCGGCTTCTATATCTGAAATGCCTATCGGCACCTATTTTTAAAATGCCAATCGGCAACTATATCTGAAATGCCTATCGCACCTATATCTAAAATGCCTATCGGCACCTATTTTTGAAATGCCTTTCGGAAACTACATCTGAAATGCCTATCAGCACCTATATTTGAAATGCCTATCGGCAACCATATCTGGAATGCCTATCGGCACCTATATTTGAAATGCCTATCGGCTTCTATATCTGAAATGCCTACCGGCACCTATTTTTAAAATGCCAATCGGCAACTATGTCTGAAGTGCCTATCGGCACCTATATCTGAAATACCTACCGGCACCTATTTTTGAAATGCCTATCGAAAACTACATCTGAAATGCCTATCAGCACCTATATTTGAAATGCCTATCGGCAACCACATCAGAAATGCCTATCGGCACCTATATCTGAAATGCCTTTCGGCATTTATATCTGAAATGCCTATCGACACCTATATTTGAAATGCCTATCGGCACCTATATTTTAAATGCCTATCGGCAAATATATCTGAAATGCCTATCGGCACCTATATCTGAAATGCCTATCGGCACCTATTTTTGAAATGCCTTTCGGAAAATACATCTGAAATGCCTATCTGCTCCTATATTTGAAATGCCTATCGGCAACCATATCTGAAATGCCTATCGACACCCATATTTGAAATACCTTTTGGCTTCTATATCTGAAATGCCTATCGGCACCTGTTTTTAAAATGCCAATCGGCAACTATATCTGAAATGCCTATCGGCACCTATATCTATCGGCATCAGTTTTTGAAATGCCTATCGGAAACTACATCTAAAATGCCTATCAGCACCTATATTTGAAATGCCTATTGGCAACCATATCTGGAATGCCTATCGGCACCTATATTTGAAATGCCTATCGGCTTCTATATCTGAAATGCCTATCGGCACCTATTTTTAGAATGCCAATTGGCAACTATATCTGAAATGCCTATCGGCACCTCTATCTAAAATGCCTATCGGCACCTATATCTGAAATGCCTATCGGCACCTATTTTTGAAATGCCTATCGGAAACTACATCTGAAATGCCTATCAGCCCCTATATTTGAAATGCCTATCGGCAACCATATCTGGAATGCCTATCGGCACCTATATTTGAAATGCCTATCGGCTTCTATATCTGAAATGCCTATCGGCACCTATTTTTAAAATGCCAATCGGCAACTATATCAGAAATGCCTATCGGCACCAATATCTGAAATGCCTATCGGCACCTATTTTTGAAATGCCTATCGGAAACTACATCTGAAATGCCTATCAGCACCTATATTTGAAATGCCTAACGGCAACCACATTAGAAATGCCTATCGGCACCTATATCTGAAATGCCTTTCGGCATTTATATCTGAAATGCCTATCGACACCTATATTTGAAATGCCTATCGGCACCTATATTTTAAATGCCTATCGGCAAATATATCTGAAATGCCTATCGGCACCTATATATAAAATACCTCTCGACTTCTATATCTGAAATGCCTATCGGCACCTATTTTTAAAATGCCAATCGGCAACTATATCTGAAATGCCTATCGGCACCTATATCTGAAATGCCTATCGGCACCAATTTTTGAAATGCCTATCGGAAACTACATTTTAAATGCCTATCAGCACCTATATTTGAAATGCCTATCGGCAACCATATCTGGAATGCTTATCGGCACCTATATTTGAAATGCCTATCGGCTTCTATATCTGAAATGCCTATCGGCACCTATTTTTAAAATACCAATCGGCAACTATATCTGAAGTACCTATCGGCACCTATAAATCAAATACATACCGGCACCTATTTTTGAAATGCCTATCGAAAACTACATCTGAAATGCCTATCAGCACCTATATTTGAAATGCCTATTGGCAACCACATTAGAAATGCCTATCGGCACCTATATATTTTAAATGCCTTTCGGCATTTATATCTGAAATGCCTATCGACACCTATATTTAAAATGGCTATCGGCACCTATATTTTAAATGCCTATCGGCAAATATATCTGAAATGCCTATCGGCACCTATATCTGAAATGCCTATCGGCACCTATTTTTGAAATGCCTTTCGGAAAATACATCTGAAATGCCTATCTGCTCCTATATTTGAAATGCCTATCGGCAACCATATCTGAAATGCCCATCGACACCCATATTTGAAATACCTATCGGCTTCTATATCTGAAATGCCTATCGGCACCTGTTTTTAAAATGCCAATCGACAACTATATCTGAAGTGCCTATCGGCACCTATATCTGAAATGCCTATCGGCATCAATTTTTGAAATGCCTATCGGAAACTGCATCTAAAATGCCTATCAGCACCTATATTTGAAATGCCTATCGGCAACCATATCTGGAATGCCTATCGGCACCTATATTTGAAATGCCTATCGGCTTCTATATCTGAAATGCCTATCGGCACCTATTTTTAAAATGCCAATTGGCAACTATATCTGAAATGCCTATCGGCACCTATATCTGAAATGCCTATCGGCACCTATTTTTGAAATGCCTATCGGAAACAACATCTGAAATGCCTATCAGCACCTATATTTGAAATGCCTATCGGCAACCATATCTGGAATACCTATCGGCACCTATATTTGAAATGCCTATCGGCTTCTATATCTGAAATGCCTATCGGTACCTATTTTTAAAATGCCAATCGGCAACTATATCTGAAATGCCTATCGGCACCAATATCTGAAATGCCTATCGGCACCTATTTTTGAAAGGCCTATCGGAAACTACATCTGAAATGCCTATCAGCACCTATATTTGAAATGCCTATCGGCAACCATATCTGAAATGCCAATCGACACCTATATTTGAAATGCCTATCGGCTTCTATATCTGAAATGCCTATCGACACCTATTTTGAAAATGCCAATCGGCAACTATATCTGAAATGCCTATTGGCACCTATATCTGAAATGCCTATTGGCACCTATTTTTGAAATGCCTATCGGAAACTACATCTGAAATGCCTATCAGCACCTATATTTGAAATGCCTATCGGCAACCATATCTGAAATGCCTATCGACACCTATATTTGAAATACCTATCGGCTTCTATATCTGAAATGCCTATCGGCACCTATTTTTAAAATGCCAATCGGCACCTATATCTGAAATGCCTATCGGCACCAATTTTTGAAATGCCTATCGGGAACCACATCTGAAATGCCTATCAGCACCTATATTTAAAATGCCTATCGGCAAACATATCTGGAATGCCTATCGGCACCTATATTTGAAATGCCTATCGGCTTCTATATCTGAAATGCCAATCGGCACCTATTTTGGAAATGCCTATTGGAAACTACATCTAAAATGCCTATCGGCACCTATTTTTAAAATGCCAATCGGCAACTATATTTGAAATGCCTATCGGCACCTATATCTGAAATGCCTATCGGCACCTATTTTTGAAATGCCTATCGGAAACTACATCTGAAATGCCTATCAGCACCTATATTTGAAATGCCTATCGGCAAACATATCTGGAATGCCTATCGGCACCTATAATTGAAATGCCTATCGGCACCTATATCTGAAATGCCTATCGGCACCTATTTTTAAAATGCCTATCGGCCCCTATATCTGAAATGCCTTTCGGCATTTATATCTGAAATGCCTATCGACACCTATTTTTAAAATGCCAATCGGCAACTATATCTGAAATGCCTATCGGCACCTATATCTGAAATGCCTATCGGCACCAATTTTTGAAATGCCTATCGGAAACTATATCTGAAATGCCAATCGGCACCTATATCTGAAATGCCTATCGACACCTATTTTTAAAATGCCAATCGGCAACTATATCTGTAATGCCTATCGGCGTCTATATTTGAAATGCGTATCGGCTTCTATATCTGAAATGCCTATCGGCACCTATATCTGAAATGCCTATCGGCACCAATTTTTGAAATGCCTATCGGAAACTATATCTGAAATGCCTATCGGCACCTATATCTGAAATGCCTATCGGCACCTATTTTTGAAATGCCTATCGGAAACTACATCTGAAATGCCTATCAGCACCTATATTTGAAATGCCTATCGGCAACCATATCTGGAATGCCTATCGGCACCTATATCTGAAATGCCTATCGGCACCTATTTTTGAAATGCCTATCGAAAACTACATCTGAAATGCCTATCAGCACCTATATTTGAAATGCCTATCGGCAACCACATCAGAAATGCCTATCGGCACCTATCTCTGAAATGCCTTTCGGCATTTATATCTGAAATGCCTATCGACACCTATATTTGAATGCCTATCGGCACCTATATTTTAAATGCCTATCGGCAACTATATCTGATATGCCTATCGGCACCTATATCTGAAATGCCTATCGGCACCTATTTTTGAAATGCCTATCGGCAACCATATCTGGAATGCACATCGGCACCTATATTTGAAATGCCTATCGGCTTCTATATCTGAAATGCCTATCGGCACCTATTTTTAAAATGCCAATCGGCAACTATATCTGAAATGCCTATCGCACCTATATCTAAAATGCCTATCGGCACCTATTTTTGAAATGCCTTTCGGAAACTACATCTGAAATGCCTATCAGCACCTATATTTGAAATGCCTATCAACCACCATATCTGGAATGCCTATCGGCACCTATATTTGAAATGCCTATCGGCTTCTATATCTGAAATCCCTATCGACACCTATTTTTAAAATGCTAATTGGCAACTATTTCTGAAATGCCTATCAGCACCTATAACTGAAATGCCTATCGGCACCAATTTTTGAAATGCCTATCAGAAACTACATCTGAAATGCCTATCAGCACCTATATTTGAAATGCCTATCGGCAACCATATCTGGAATGCACATCGGCACCTATATTTGAAATGCCTATCGGCTTCTATATCTGAAATGCCTATCGGCACCTATTTTTAAAATGCCAATCGGCAACTATATCTGAAATGCCTATCGCACCTATATCTAAAATGCCTATCGGCACCTATTTTTGAAATGCCTTTCGGAAACTACATCTGAAATGCCTATCTGCTCCTATATTTGAAATGCCTATCGGCAACCATATCTGAAATGCCTATCGACACCCATATTTGAAATACCTATCGGCTTCTATATCTGAAATGCCTATCGGCACCTGTTTTTAAAATGCCAATCGGCAACTATATCTGAAATGCCTATCGGCACCTGTATCTATCGGCATCAGTTTTTGAAATGCCTATCGGAAACTACATCTAAAATGCCTATCAGCACCTATATTTGAAATGCCTATCGGCAACCATATCTGGAATGCCTATCGGCACCTATAATTGAAATGCCTATCGGCTTCTATATCTGAAATGCCTATCGGCACCTATTTTTAAAATGCCAATTGGCAACTATATCTGAAATGCCTATCGGCACCTATATTTGAAATGCCTATCGGCACCAATTTTTGAAATGCCTATCAGAAACTACATCTGAAATGCCTATCAGCACCTATATTTGAAATGCCTATCGGCAACCATATCTGAAATGCCTATCGACACCTATATTTGAAATACCTATCGGCTTCTATATCTGAAATGCCTATCGGCACTTATTTCTAAAATGCCAATCGGCAACTATATCTGAAATGCTTATCGGCATCTATATCTGAAATGCCTATCGGCACAAATTTTTGAAATGCCTATCGTAAACTACATCTGAAATGCCTATCAGCACCTATATTTGAAATGCCTATCGGCAACCATATCTGGAATGCCTATCGGCACCTATATTTGAAATGCCTATCGGCTTCTATTTCTGAAATCCCTATCGACACCTATTTTTAAAATGCCAATTGGCAACTATTTCTGAAATGCCTATCGGTACCTATATCTGAAATGCCTATCGGTACCTAATTTTGAAATGCCTATCGGAAACTACATCTAAAATGCCTATCAGCACTTATATTTGAAATGCCTATCGGCAACCATATCTGGAATGCCTACCGGCACCTATATTTGAAATGCCAAACGGCTTCTATATCTGAAATGCCTATCGGCACCTAGTTTTAAAATGCCAATCGGCAACTATATCTGAAATGCAAATCGGCACCTATATCTGAAATGCCTATCGGCACCTATTTTTGAAATGCCTTTCGGAAACTACATTTGAAATGCCTATCTGGTCCTAAATTTGAAATGCCTATCGGCAACCATATCTGGAATGCCTATCGACACCTATATTTGAAATACCTATCGGCTTCTATAACTGAAATGCTTATCGGCACCTGTTTTTAAAATGCCAATCGGCAACTATATCTGAAATGACTATCGGCACCTATATCTGAAATGCCTATCGGCATCAATTTTTGAAATGCCTATCGGAAACTACATCTAAAATGCCTATCAGCACCTATATTTGAAATGCCTATCGGCAACCATATCTGGAATGCCTATCGGCACCTATATTTGAAATGCCTATCGGCTTCTATATCTGAAATGCCTATTGTTATCGATTGCGACGAAGAGTGGACTGTATAACCTTTAATTGATTTATTTGACTCTAACACACATTACATTTATTACAAACATCTATACATCTGCACTGTTACAAAACATGACTGACTGATACACAGATTGACAGAGTACTGCTTGTTGCACACTTCACTATGAATGTTCGTATCTATCTTCTTCTTCTTTTCTTCTTCTTCTTTCTTCTTTCTACGTGAAGCGCGTAATTCAAACGCTTAATTCTGAACATGCCCCCCGCCTTGAAAGGAGCACCTTTCAACATCAATTGGCAAAGGACACAGCTTGACCAAGGCACGTTTGATGATGCCTCCAGAAGTCCTCACTGATGCTACCCTAGCGATTGCGTCTCGCCCAGGATGAAGACTGATGACACGGCCTAGACGCCATTTCATCGGTGGTGAGTTGTCATCTTTGATGAGAACTAGTGTACCTTCCTTCAACTGTTGGTGTGTCTGCTTCCAGCGCGTACGCTGCTGCAACTCGGACACGTATTCTTTCGACCACCTCTCCCAGAAGTGCTGACGAAGTACTTGTACATGTTGATAATAAGACAATCTGGTTTGTTGAATGTCTCGTAAGTCTGGGTCTGGAACGGCAGTTAACGGACGTCCGACCAGAAAATGAGCGGGTGTTAATGGGTTTAAATCTGAGGGATCAGCAGATAAAGGAAACAAAGGACGTGAATTCAATATTGCTTCTATTTGCACAAGCAGAGAGTAAAATTGATCATGAGTTAAATGCGCGTCGGCCATAACCCGTTTTAGATGATGTTTAACGCTTTTCACCCCTGCTTCCCAAATTCCCCCAAAGTGAGGAGATTGAGCAGGTATGAAGTGCCATTTTATGCCTTCATTCGCAAAATGATTTGTTAATTCTGTACCACTGTTGCACAACCACCTGCCCAACCTGTCGAGTTCATGGCTAGTGCCGACGAAGTTGGTTCCATTATCGGAATAAACGTGACCTGGTTTTCCCCGTCTGGACGTAAAGCGGCGAAGCGCTAGGATGAACGCTTCTGTGCTGAGATCTAAAACTGTTTCTAAATGAATAGCTTTCGTTACGAAGCAAACAAAAACCGCTATCCAGCATTTTTGTAATTTTGCACCGCGGCCTTTCCGATCTCTCAAATAGAAAGGTCCGGCATAGTCTACTCCGGAGACAGTAAACGGGTGTTGCGCTGTAACTCGATTACTTGGCAACTCTCCCATGCGAGGAGTTAACTGTATTGGATTGTAACGCGCGCACTTGACGCAGAGGCGCACCGTTTTTTTTGCTAAATTTCGACCCGCAATTGGCCAGAATCTTTCGCGTATAGAAGCTAGCAATTGTTGCGGACCCGCGTGTAACAAAATTTTATGTTCTTGTGAGAATATTAATTTTGTTAGGTAGTGTGATGAATGGAGAACGATTGGATGTTTTTTGTCAATGGGATAATTTGAGTTATTTAAGCGACCTCCAACTCTCAATAAACCGTCAGAGTCTATTATCGGTGTCAAATTTAATAGTGAACTTTTAGAATCAATGATCCCTTGATCTGTCAATAGTTTTACATCCCTGGGAAATGAGTCCCTCTGTGAGAGTTTAATTAGCAACTTGAATGCATGATTGAGTTCATCCACTGAAAGTGGTTGGACTTGGCGACGAATTTGCGATAATGAGCAATTAGTTTTAAATCGCATGATGTAAGCCATGACGCGTTTGGCCTTTATTAAACTTGAGAATCGTTCAAAAGGAAATATCGGTACTATATCGTTGTTTATGAGACATGTAGTTTCGTTCTTTAATTCTGGTAAAGTTGCAACTGAGTGCATTGGAGGGGGCCATTGGTACGGTTCCCTTGCCAGCCATTGTGGACCGTGCCACCATAAATCTAAATTCGCGATTTGATTTGGACTTACCCCTCTGGATAATAAGTCTGCGGGATTGCCCTTTGTGGGTACGTGATGCCAGATGCATGCTCTTGTTAGGTCTTGCACCTCGGCGACTCTACTGTTTACAAATGTTTTGAGCAAATTAGGTGCCGTTTTCAGCCATCCTAACACAATTGTTGAATCAGTCCAGCAATGAGTACTGGTGATCTCGACAGTCAATGCATTTTGAACTACTTGCATTAATCGCGCGAGTACGAGTGCTCCGCATAGTTCGAGACGAGGCATTGTTAACGTTTTGAGTGGCGCTACTTTCGATTTCGCGCAAAGAATGCTCACAAATGAGTTGTCTGATTGATCCGTGGAACGTAAGTAGATACACGCGCCGTACGCCTTTTCGGAGGCGTCCGAAAATCCGTGTAGCTCGATCGATTTTGGATTTGATGTGATCGCATGTCGCGGTATAGCTAAATTTCGTAATGTTGGTAGTTCAGTTCGAAATGTGACCCAATCCGAACTCAAATTGCACGGTATAATATCGTCCCACGAAAGTTTCTCCAGCCACAATTTTTGCATTAATATTTTAGCTGTTATGATACATGGACTGAGCAAGCCTAGTGGGTCAAATATTTGCGCGATGCTTGATAAAATATTTCGTTTGTTGATTTCATCAGGCGTTGAACTTATATCTGGGGCGTATAATAAGTTATCTGTTTCGCAATTCCACAATAAACCTAATGTTTTTGCGTTTTGATTGGACACCAAATCGATAGATGCATTATGTGCTGCGGTTTCGCTTTCCTGTGTAATTCGTGCATTGTTTGCTCTAAACTTTCGAAGTTCGAAACAACCTTGTTTCAGCGCGTGTGTAACGCTGTTTCGAATGTATACTGCGTCTTGTATTGTATCGGCGCCTGTTAGAAGGTCGTCGACGTAAAAATCGCGTCTAATGATTTGTGCTATATCAGGTTGTGATTCGCTGCAATCGTCTGCTAATTGACATAGACTTCTAATCGCTAAAAATGGTGCTGATGCTGTACCGTACGTCACTGTGTTTAAAGTGTACGTTTTGATTTCGTCACTCGGGTTAGATCGCCATAAAATGCGTTGCAATGATCGTTGTTCGGGTGTTATAAGTACCTGTCGATACATTTTTTCCACGTCGGCCGAAAAGACATATCTGTGTTGTCTAAAACGTAAAATTATGGATAGTAAATCGTTTTGAATGGTTGGCCCTACTAACTGAATGTCATTGAGTGACAAATCGCTTGTCGTTTTGGCTGAAGCGTCAAATACTACGCGTAGTTTTGTTGTAACACTTTCGCGCAATACGCAATGATGTGGCATATAATAACTAAACTCGCTATTATCGTTCAGTGGATTGAGTTCAGTCATGTGGTTTTGGAATTCGTATTCGTTCATGAATTGCTTGTACTGGATTTGTATTTCGGGATTTAACTGTAATTTTCGTTCTAAAGACAAGAGTCTCTTGAAAGCACGTTCCTTTGATTCGCCTAAGTTTGAGGGGGATGCTTTTAGTGGGATTTGTACAATGAACCGCCCGTTTTCGTCTCTTTTCGTTGTCTGTGCGAAACGATTTTCGCATTCCTGCTCTTCAGGCGATAACGTTTTAGATGAGGGGCATTCCTCGATTTTCCAAAATCGTTCTAATTGTTCGCTGACATCGACTGTTCTACTGAAATTACACAGCATTTTGTTATTGTATTGTGAATGCATAGGACCGCTCACTACCCAGCCTAAACGCGTTTTTTGCAATGTGGGTTTATCGCGTCCCGAATTTATTTGACCATTGCTGATTAACCGCCAAAATAGATCCGCGCCTATCAAAATATCAACTTGACCGGGTTGACTGAATTGAGGGTCGGCCAGTTGGATCGATTCAGGGATATTAAGTTCTCTCGGGTCTATTTTGATGTTGGGTAACTCGCCTGTTATCTCGTTCAATATGAGACATGTCAGGTCCGTTGTGAATTTATTATAACGTGATTTAATTTTCAACTCGCATTTGAAATTTATGTTTGAGCTTAAATTGTTTAAACCCGCTACCGCTAAGTTCAGTTTTGTACGTTTTAATTGTAATTGATTGTACAATTTTGTGGTGATGAAACTGGACTGAGATCCAGAATCTAGCAACGCGCGTGCTAAATGTGTTTTTCCATAGTCGTCGAAAACCTGGACACAAGCTGTGGATAAGATAACCTGCTGTGTCGTGTTTGACACTAAGTAAGTTCTCGTAATGGCGTTTTCGTTGTTTGTACGCGGTGACGTATCGGTGTCTGTTGTTGTTTTGATATGCAGTAAAGTGTTGTGCTTTGAACTGCACATTCTACATGTACCTGACTGGCAATCTTTTGCTAGATGCCCAGCCCGTAGGCAATTTATGCAAAGTTTTAACTTTTTTATGCGATCTATACGATTTTCAACTGACATTTTCTTCAATTCATCGCATCGATATATGAAATGTTCGTGATTACATATGGGGCATTTTGTGGTCGTAGCTAAGAGGCTTCTGGACCTTTGGGTTTTTTGGTTTTGATTTGAATTTAATTCGAGTGTTTCCAATAGATCGGCTCTACCTCTCAGAAATTGATTTAGATTTTCCAAAGATGGGACCTCGCGATCAGCTTTGTGCTGTTCCCACTCGCGAACCGTGGCAGAATCTAATTTCATGGTTATTAAGTAAATGATTAAAGTGTCCCAATAATCTGTGGGTTGATCTAATTGGTTCAGCGCTCGAAGATGTTTGGATACCGTGTCTATTAAACCCCGCATCTGTTCTGAAGATTCCGCGGAAATCGGATTGAGTTCAACTATAGCCTTTGTGTGGTTATGTACAAGTAAGCGCGTGTTGTTATACCTACTGCACAGTATCTCCCACGCGACTATGTAGTTGCTGGCGGAAAATGTGATTGATTTTATTACTTGCGCTGCGGTCCCTTTCAAGGACGCCCGCAAATAGTGAAATTTCTGTATATTATTTATGCTATCGTTCGTGTGAATTAAAGATTCGAAAGTATCGCGGTATTCTAACCAACTTTCGTAGGAACCTTCGAAGTTGGGCAACTGAATTGTTGGCAGTTTAACGCTCTTTGTGTTTGGCGTATGCAAATTTGAATTCAATGAGACAGAAGATCCGACTTCAGTTTGATTGTCGATCTCTGTGTTGACTTGTTGATTGTTTGACAACAATGTTTTCGCGCGAGAAATGGCACTGTAATAATTCCGCTCAAACTCATCCCTTTGATTATATTGATCATCTAAATCATCGGTTAAGTTTTCTATGTTAGTTTGAATGTCATTAAATTCATCGATTATTTGTTGGATTTTTAATAGTCGTTCTGACAGTTCGACTGTTTGAACATCATCTAACCTTGGTTGACACTTATCTAAATGCTTTGTGAAATTCGTTAGACGCGCTTTTAGTGAGCCGCGTTTGCGTATGAATACTCTGAATTCATCGGAATCAGACATTTTCTCGAATTTAATTGTTTTGTACTTGTGCAAACTACAATAATGATTGTTAACAAATATAGGAAATGAATGAAAGGATCGCTCACCTCTGACCAACGATTCCGAAAGAGATGCCGATATGCTGTGTTGCGTGTGTTAGAATGCGATGACCGATGCTGTCGGTGTTATGCTTGAGTTGCCATTGATATCTCACATGTGATTATAAGATACTTTGCTTGACGAACTTTTTCTGACACAATCCGGTGATGATGGACCAAAATTATGTTATCGATTGCGACGAAGAGTGGACTGTATAACCTTTAATTGATTTATTTGACTCTAACACACATTACATTTATTACAAACATCTATACATCTGCACTGTTACAAAACATGACTGACTGATACACAGATTGACAGAGTACTGCTTGTTGCACACTTCACTATGAATGTTCGTATCTATCTTCTTCTTCTTTTCTTCTTCTTCTTTCTTCTTTCTACGTGAAGCGCGTAATTCAAACGCTTAATTCTGAACACCTATCGACACCTATTTTTAAACAGTCAATCGGCAACTATATCTGAAATGCCTATCGGCACCTAGTTTTAAAATGCCAATCGGCAACTATATCTGAAATGCCTATCGGCAACCATATCTGGAATGCCTATCGGCACCTATTTTTGAAATGCCTATCGGAAACTACATCTGAAATGCCTATCAGCAACTATATTTGAAATGCCTATCGGCAACCATATCTGGAATGCCTATCGGCACCTATATCTGAAATGCCTTTCGGCATTTATATCTGAAATGCCTATCGACACCTATTTTTAAAATGCCAATCGGCAACTATATCTGAAATGCCTATCGGCACCTATATCTGAAATGCCTATCGGCACCAATTTTTGAAATGCCTATCGGAAACTATATCAGAAATGTCTATCGGCACCTATATCTGAAATGCCTATCGACACCTATTTTTAAAATGCCAATCGGCAACTATATCTGTAATGCCTATCGGCACCTATATTTGAAATGCGTATCGGCTTCTATATCTAAAATGCCTATCGGCACCTATATCTGAAATGCCTATCGGCACCAATTTTTGAAATGCCTATCGGAAACTATATCTGAAATGCCTATCGGCACCTATATCTGAAATGCCTATCGGCACCTATTTTTGAAATGCCTATCGGAAACTACATCTGAAATGCCTATCAGCACCTATATTTGAAATGCCTATCGGCAACCATATCTGGAATGCCTATCGGCACCTATATTTGAAATGCCTATCGGCTTCTGTATCTGAAATGCCTATCGGCACCAATTTTTAAAATGCCAATCGGCAACTATATCTGAAGTGCCTATCGGCACCTATATCTGAAATGCCTATCGGCACCTATTTTTGAAATGCCTATCGAAAACTACATCTGAAATGCCTATCAGCACCTATATTAGAAATGCCTATCGGCAACCACATCAGAAATGCCTATCGGCACCTATCTCTGAAATGCCTTTCGGCATTTATATCTGAAATGCCTATCGACACCTATATTTGAATGCCTATCGGCACCTATATTTTAAATGCCTATCGGCAACTATATCTGATATGCCTATCGGCACCTATATCTGAAATGCCTATCGCCACCTATTTTTGAAATGCCTATCGGAAACTACATCTAAAATGCCTATCGGCACCTATTTTTAAAATGCCAATCGGCAACTATATCTGAAATGGCTATCGGCACCTATATCTGAAATGCCTATTAGCACCTATTTTTGAAATGCCTATCGGAAACTACATCTGAAATGCCTATCAGCACCTATATTTGAAATGCCTATTGGCAACCATATCTGAAATGCCTATCGACACCTATATTTGAAATACCTATCGGCTTCTATATCTGAAATGCCTATCTGCACTTATTTCTAAAATGCCAATCGGCAACTATATCTGAAATGCTTATCGGCACCTATATCTGAAATGCCTATCGGCACCAATTTTTGAAATGCCTATCGTAAACTACATCTAAAATGCCTATCAGCACCTATATTTCAAATGCCTATCGGCAACCATATCTGGAATGACTATCGGCACCTATATTTGAAATGCCTATCGGCTTCTATATCTAAAATGCCTATCGACACCTATTATTAAACAGCCAATCGGCAACTATATCTGGAATGCCTATCGGCACCTATATTTGAAATGCCTATCGGCTTCTATATCTGAAATCCCTATCGACACTTATTTTTAAAATGCCAATTGGCAACTATTTCTGAAATGCCTATCGGTACCTATATCTGAAATGCCTATCGGTACCTAATTTTGAAATGCCCATCGGAAACTACATCTAAAATGCCTATCAGCACTTATATTTGAAATGCCTATCGGCAACCATATCTGGAATGCCTACCGGCACCTATATTTGAAATGCCAAACGGCTTCTATATCTGAAATGCCTATCGGCACCTAGTTTTAAAATGCCAATCGGCAACTATATCTGAAATGCCTATCGGCACCTATATCTGAAATGCCTATCGGCACCTATTTTTGAAATGCCTTTCGGAAACTACATCTGAAATGTCTATCTGGTCCTAAATTTGAAATGCCTATCGGCAACCATATCTGGAATGCCTATCGACACCTATATTTGAAATACCTATCGGCTTCTATAACTGAAATGCCTATCGGCACCTGTTTTTAAAATGCCAATCGGCAACTATATCTGAAATGACTATCGGCACCTATATCTGAAATGCCTATCGGCATCAATTTTTGAAATGCCTATCGGAAACTACATCTAAAATGCCTATGAGCACCTATATTTGAAATGCCTATCGGCAACCATATCTGGAATGCCTATCGGCACCTATATTTGAAATGCCTATCGGCTTCTATATCTGAAATGCCTATCGACACCTATTTTTAAACAGCCAATCGGCAACTATATCTGAAATGCCTATCGGCACCTATATCTGAAATGCCTATCGGCACCTATTTTTGAAATGCCTATCGGAAACTACATCTGAAATGCCTATCAGCACCTATATTTGAAATGCCTATCGGCAACCATATCTGGAATGCCTATCGGCACCTATATCTGAAATGTCTATCGGCACCTATTTTTGAAATGCCTATCGGAAACTACATCTGAAATGCCTATCAGCACCTATATTTAAAATGCCTATCGGCAACTATATCTGGAATGCCAATCGGCAACTATATCTGAAATGCCTATCGGCACCTATATCTGAAATGCCTATCGACACCTATTTTTAAAATGCCAATCGGCAACTATATCTGTAATGCCTATCGGCACCTATATCTGAAATGCCTATCAGCAACCATATCTGAAATGCCTATCGACACCTATATTTGAAATACCTATCGGCTTCTATATCTGAAATGCCTATCGGCACCTATTTTTAAAATGCCAATCGGCAACTATATCTGAAATGCCTATCGGCACCTATATCTATAATGCCTATCGGCACCAATTTTTGAAATGCCTATCAGAAACTACATCTGAAATGCCTATCAGCACCTATATTTCAAATGCCTATCGGCAACCATATCTGGAATGCACATCGGCACCTATATTTGAAATGCCTATCGGCTTCTATATCTGAAATGCCTATCGGCACCTATTTTTAAAATGCCAATCGGCAACTATATCTGAAATGCCTATCGCACCTATATCTAAAATGCCTATCGGCACCTATTTTTGAAATGCCTTTCGGAAACTACATCTGAAATGCCTATCAGCACCTATATTTGAAATGCCTATCGGCAACCATATCTGGAATGCCTATCGGCACCTATATTTGAAATGCCTATCGGCTTCTATATCTGAAATGCCTACCGGCACCTATTTTTAAAATGCCAATCGGCAACTATATCTGAAGTGCCTATCGGCACCTATATCTGAAATACCTACCGGCACCTATTTTTGAAATGCCTATCGAAAACTACATCTGAAATGCCTATCAGCACCTATATTTGAAATGCCTATCGGCAACCACATCAGAAATGCCTATCGGCACCTATATCTGAAATGCCTTTCGACATTTATATCTGAAATGCCTATCGACACCTATATTTGAAATGCCTATCGGCACCTATATTTTAAATGCCTATCGGCAAATATATCTGAAATGCCTATCGGCACCTATATCTGAAATGCCTATCGGCACCTATTTTTGAAATGCCTTTCGGAAAATACATCTGAAATGCCTATCTGCTCCTATATTTGAAATGCCTATCGGCAACCATATCTGAAATGCCTATCGACACCCATATTTGAAATACCTATCGGCTTCTATATCTGAAATGCCTATCGGCACCTGTTTTTAAAATGCCAATCGGCAACTATATCTGAAATGCCTATCGGCACCTATATCTATCGGCATCAGTTTTTGAAATGCCTATCGGAAACTACATCTAAAATGCCTATCAGCACCTATATTTGAAATGCCTATCGGCAACCATATCTGGAATGCCTATCGGCACCTATATTTGAAATGCCTATCGGCTTCTATATCTGAAATGCCTATCGGCACCTATTTTTAAAATGCCAATTGGCAACTATATCTGAAATGCCTATCGGCACCTCTATCTGAAATGCCTATCGGCACCTATATCTGAAATGCCTATC